>JAYMTE010001148.1:0-14252 GCA_036897545.1 Pelargonium fulgidum
TGCTGGTCCCCATGCATTTTGGACCAGCATTGTGGATGCTCTTAACTCAATGATGTTTGAATCTTGAAAACGTAAGTTACCACAGTTCCTACAGTGACCCAAGCTTGACTCCAGCTTATGAATTATCACTTCATCTGAAAAAAGTAGACCTATGCATCGAGTTCATTCACAAAGTTGTCACTTATCAACACACTCGCTAACTTTCGATTATACTTCCACCAAGTCAAGATTCCCAGTTTATAATTTCCAACTCATATCCCGACTTGCCATTTATGATTTATTGATTTTCAAATATGTTTGCACACACATAGAGAGAGAGAGAGAGATGACAGTGAAACTAATTTAGTTTTGTGTTATATTTTTCAAATTTGTTTCATGAGAAACAATTCGCTTCTAATTAAATTTTAAATTTCATGATTGAATTAGCAACTAAAGTATAATTCCGTCACCAATTTTGCCACAACATCCACGTGCCTTCTATAGCTATTATGTTATTGTTGATCCATCACTAAACAATGACCAACATTTAGCGGCTACCATTTTTTCACTAAATTCATCGCTGCTTCCAATATTGGTATTACATATGTAAGGAAAGTTTATATTTGCATGACAAGATGTTCAAAAGAGAATAATATAAAATTGTGAACATACGCTTAATTGTGAACAATTGCACGTAAAATCATTAGCAATAAAAATCGATCACTGCGTCTTTGTGACCACGGGACATACATATATTTCATTACAAAATATAAATTCTACCGGTATTATTAGAACAAAATCCATATGGTCAAGCGCAATTCTCTCTTCCACCCATTGTTTCAATCTTCACCTTCAACTCAAACCCCAAAACTTTCACACCATTTCTCCAATTCAATGGTCCCAATTATCCAAACCATTTCTTCAATTCAAATCCTCACAAACCTTCCATTTCTCCAAAAATGATAACCATGTTCTTCCTCTTAACCCTATCCTTGCTTTCGCCCTCGCACGCCATCTCTCCCATCGCATCCCCAAACCTGCGAAACGCACCGAGCAATATCTTAGAAGCTTGCAGGCTCTCGCCATACAAGACTCTCTGCATCTCCACCTTCAGCAGCGACCCGAAAAGCCGAACCGCGAAGCTCAACGAGCTCGCGGTGAAGGCGCTGCAGCACGCATCGAAGGTCGCGAACAACAATACAATTTATGTGAAGGAGATGCTGAAGAAACCGGATCTGGAGCCGATGGTGGAGCAGTACCTGACCGATTGCTCGGAGCAGTACACCGACGCGGCGGAGCAGCTGGACGATTCCATGGCGGCTCTGTTGGCCAATGCGTACAGCGATGTGGAGACTTGGGTTAATGCTGCGATCGCCGATGCGGATTCATGCGAGAATGGGTTCAAATTGGAGCCAGCCAAATCGGAGAAGCTTAAAGCTATCAATGATCTGTTTCGCCAAGTTTGTCGCAATGCCGTGGCGGTCACGCAAGTATTGGCATCTTCGGGATGATGATGTTTGTTTTAGGTCATTTGATAGGACTGGATCTTGTGATTGAGGTTTTTTTGGTTTGTTTGTTTGAATTAGTATTTATATAGTTTTGACTCTTTAATTTAGTTCTTGATTGGATTGTTTTCCAATTAGATTTACAAAATAATCGTATTGTTACAATCCAATAAAAATATTCAATTAAAAAGCAAATCCTACTCATATAATAATTTTTGTAGCGTCAAGATTGTTGCCTAAATAAAAAAGTAAGAGACTCAAAATACAAACTAAGGGACTATGTCCGAAACTTTCGCCTCCAACGTAGAAAGAGATACTCTATGTTAAACAAACAAATTTAAATAGCACATATACAATATGAACGCCCTAACATAAGCAAATGAGCAACCTAGTCGATCTCTAGTTGAATTAGACAATATGGCAAAGGGCACAACCACAAGAAAACCGATCCACAGGACTGCTAATTAATAAAAATGATCAACTGTTAATTTCATGTCATTCTTGACATCAAATTTTTAGTGATCGATCAATTATCTAATTTTTTTAATTAGTGAATGTAACAACCGAGACTCAAACCTAAGACTTCAAGAGAAGCAAGCACCTTCAGCCAGTTATCATAGGTATAAAACTGAAATTAAATTTAACTCTCATGTATATAATACAAAATCTCAAAATCAAGAACCTTGGCGTGCTCATTAGTCATATCACGTGACATGCATAATCAAAACGAACAAAGAGAAATATGAAACAAACAGGGAAAGAGTTTCCGAGTCATCCTAGAATGTACACAGCATCGAAAGTTCAAGTAGCGAAATATTCTCACTTTCTGTTTGTGAGTTATTATGAGGCTCAATAAAAAATAGCATGATCTGTGCACAAAGAACATTATAAATACAACAGCGATAAACGTCTTCCAATGAAAGTAAGGTGAAAATCTTGAAAGCCTGCAAGATAACAACCTAGAAAACGCGTTTTATTGCTTAGGATTGGTTAGCATCTGAACATATATGATAGATATTAGTACTGTCAAAATTGTTTTTATAGGAACGGCAACAGACAAGAACCTCTTCATGGGGCCATCAAGCCATCAATAGTGTAAGAAAGAGACTTTGCCCAGTCAGCTTTAAGTAGCAGCGTTTGTAGTGTCTGCATCACATTGTATCCAGGATCTAGCTTCCGCTGCCATCCCTATACAAGAAAAACAGGAAAAGCAAAGAGACGTGTATTTAGGTTTTATTATCGACTTTACTAAAAATATTTGTCTTTGCCATCCAAATTATTTTCACTAGCATACCTCGTCTATTATTCCTACTTCCTACTATTTTATTTCGTAACAAGCATAACATAATTGCCACAAGAATGAATTGCTAATAATACACACTTTGTCCCAAAAAGAGGATCCTTGATTTTTCGTTTACTAATAGTCCTAGTTAGATCTCCTCGAGTTTGTCAAAACAGATGCATGTGAGGGTATATGGAGGATTGTCCAACACTATCTTATCCATAATTTTTGCAGGAAAAAATGGAAACAAGACGCTCATTTTGAAACTGAAGTAGTAGAGGAATATAATAGAATAAATTTCAAGCATAAGGAGCCAATTTAGTGGCCAAACTGGCACCTCGCCCCTTTAAAAGAACAGTACAGTTTGGGGCTCAAACCGAAAGGGAACATATTTGCCAAGTGGAGACGTGGAGTGGAAAGATTAAGTAAATTACCTCGAGCACCAAAGTTGTTACCATCACAGTGCAAACGTTGCCATCAATATTAACTTTGTGGCGCCTAACTTTCTCAAGAACTTGCTCCATGCACTCCGCAGGATGGACTATATCTCCTTCTGGAGTACCCCAGAAGCTGAATGACTCCTCTAATTCCTGTTATAATCAAATCAGAAGGTTCCCCATCCCCAAAACTTCTGATATGTAACGGAAGTAAAGAATTGACAGCATGCATATTTGCACACAGCAATATGTACACAAGAAAATAATCATAGAAGACACTAGCAAGTTACTCTAAACAAGCTGATAAATTCATAGTCAACAAAACGTGATACTGATTTGATCAATTTACAATCTAAAAATGATCTGCTAGTATGATCTGAAAGACATATACCTCGCATATAGTGTGGATAAAAAATTGAAGTAATCAACAAGGACAATTTAGCATATCATTGTTACATGAATTGAAAACGGGGAAAAGACTCTGAAGTCTGAAAAATAGCTTGCAGAGATAATTACCAAATGCTGGCAGCACGAATTATGTGCCTATCCAGAACTTTATCCAGGGAAATATAGAACACAACCAAATAGATAACTAAAACTATAGGTTAATTCTCTGTAACTTACCTCAATAAAAGCCTTTGGATTTGGGCAGTTCTGTTGCTTCGATAATTTGAGAGTTCTTTCTGCAGCAGTTCGCCCATCTCGTCTGGCAACAGCCTTAAAAAATTCTAATAAATTCACTCTATCATTCTTAGAAAGTTCAGCCGTCATGCCTACATCAAGGAAAATGACATGGGGCTTTGTTTTAAACAGCCGTTTCCTAGAAGTCTTGCCCTGAGCTACCCGGACTAAGATATTTCCAGGATGCATGTCGGCATGAATAAAGTTGTCCACCT
This sequence comes from Pelargonium fulgidum, assembly GCA_036897545.1. NCBI lineage: Eukaryota > Viridiplantae > Streptophyta > Magnoliopsida > Geraniales > Geraniaceae > Pelargonium > Pelargonium fulgidum. The sequence goes on from JAYMTE010001148.1 coordinate 4,100, forward strand.
GAAAGAAAAAAGTCAATATGTCATTAAAGCCAGAAATACATCGTATTTCAATTTCAGTTCAAGAAACTATTAATGTCCAGAGCTAAAACACAAAAATAATATGGCAATGCATGTGAAGTAGGTAATAGACTTGCAGAGACAATTAATCAAAAGTAGAATGCAATAATATTATAATCAAACACAAATAATAAACTTACTTAGAGCAAAATATTTCTTAATACGAGTATACGATTTCAAACAAAAAAGAACAATTTGATATCATATACTCCCTCTGTCCCAAAATGAGTTTCTTGATTTCTATGTTGAGAGAAATTAAGGAAAAATTTCGTACATTTCCTATTGTAATAAACTCAAGGGGTACTAACTAATTATAGGGATACTATTGATAATTCCTACATAACTAACTTCCTTAGAAAGAAAACAAGACACTCATTTTGGGGCAAAATTGCAACAAAAAAAAAACATGACATTCATTTTGGGACGGAGGGAGTATATCATATACAACCTAAAATTTAATATCATTAGACTAAAGAAAGTGGCACCTGTAACTAAAATGTTATAACTTCCCTTGTAACTTAACAATTGGCATTGTTTTGCCCCAACTTATACCTTTAAGTATCCAAAAAGTTAAAATCTTGCATCAAATTTACATGTAATGATCATTACTCCTTTCACAGCCTATTCAAGTAAATCAAATCTTTGTTGTTTACATTAATAAAAGCTACAAGTGATAAAATAATTTAAAGGTGACGTATGTTACCAGAAGCATCTTTAAGAGTGCATGAGTTCCAATGTGGGCGAGTGCAGCTTTCACCCGATCATGGCCTTCAAGGTCATCAACATAGCGAGAAACGCATTCCCCTTGCTCATAAGTTTCAACTAAAACAGCAGGATGCACAAGTGGATAAACTGGCTTAGGAAAAGAAACATCCTTCCATCTACGGAAATTGTAAATAAAGCGGCTCAAATGAGCAGCTTCCCTTGCAAGGTCGACTTGAGACATCATGAAAACTCCAAACTGCTGTACACTTTCATCCAATCTCAACCACCGCAATGTAGGAATGAAATTTGAAATTTTTGCAACCAAGTTTATTATCACAAAATCCCTCCTAATAGACTCACCAACACCAGGATGTCTCACCTTTACAGCAACAACCATAGGTTTCATTCGTTTACCAGGGTATTGATATTTCAATGAAGCACGATGTACTTGAGCAATGCTTCCAGAGGCCACAGGTGCTTCCTCAAAATCCTCAAAAATTTCAGATATCTTGCGACCAAATGCTCTTTCGATAGTTTTTCTTGTGTAGGAGAAGCTATGTTCAGGAGCCTTGGTGTGAAGCTCAGAAAGCTTGGCGCATAAATCTCGTGGGAAGAGATCTGGGCGTGTAGCTGCCCATTGACCCCATTTTATGAACGCCGGACCTGCCCTTTCTAGTGTGTGAAGAACAACCTGAAGCCACAGTTTCCTATACTCCGGTCCAAAACTATCCACAAAAGGTGCCATCACTATGCTCGGAGAGAACAATATTGATAAATATAGAGTTCTTAGCAACAAAATAAGCGCTTCAAATAGTGAAAATAGTATTGAAGACACAAGCGCGTGCCCATTTTGTGCATGCAAGTACAGAGTATTCGGTGATGAATATGGATTTGTGTCTACCATTGTTCCCTGTGCCCATGCCTGCTGTCCACATGTGAAGGCAAAAATACCAGGAACTACTAGGTGTGAGCGGGCAAGGGCCAAGCTGACTGCTTGAGCAATCCTACTTAGAGGATTATATGTGCCACCTCTAGACAAACACTTCTTAGACCAATTTAGAGAAAGCATCTTCCAAGCAACTTGGGCATGATGTTTTGCAGCACTGCTTGAGAATATAGACAAATTCCTGGTAAAACCAGTCCCAGCGTGAATCTTGCTGGGAATGTGCAATGGGAATGAATTGTGCCTTCCAACAGGGAACCTGTAACGTGAGTACGATCTGAAATGAGGAAGGTGTGATCCGACTGCAAAAAAGGCCCCATATGACCTTCCTTCAAAAAGGCTACTCGTCTGGTTTGTCAAATTGGAATTTGCAGCTCTCCTAATCTTTATATACGTCAAAAGTCTGCATTCAATCAGCCATGCTAATTACCAGTGTGTACACTTTTCGCAATGAAAAACAAACAAACAAAAAGCAAAGAGCCTAAAACTTTGGACAATAATTAGTGAATGAGTGATGTGAGTCACCACTCACCAATGCAGGCAATACTGAACCATTCACTTTTCATTAATCCTTCTACAAGGCAACAATCCTAAGAGTCTAGGTTTCTCCTATTAAACTCCGAGTAGTTTGAATACCAAAAAAAGAAAGATCTCAACCACACGGTCAATACAGATTGTCAACCATTTCGGTCTCTTTTGCACAGAATAGATAACAACTAAAACTATCTCTTCCTTGCCAGGATAAAACTTGGACCCAAGGCCCATATAAAAACTCCATGCAGGTGATGCCAACTCATAACTTTAATTAACTACCTATAATAGGTTTACCCTTTAGTTATTTCAGAATCCTATGTTCGAACTTCCAACAACTTTTTGAACATGGGTAAATGAACAAATACTGGACCAAGTTTTGGCACAATCTAAAACTTGGAGGTCTCCATGATAATGGGAGCAAGTGTAATCAGTGATGCATAATCAGTCTAACCAAATAAATGTAGCAGAAAGACCTAGTAAAGGAGGAAGATACAAGGTAACATTCACCAACCTTGACATGGTGATCGAAATTGAGATGGACTGACTGGGTCTAACTTGCACAGAAGGTCAATTGTGGCTGTGCTTGAGGGCATTTTCTCATTTGAGCCTCTTTCATTTACCATGCATCGTTCCAAACTCTTTGGCAGCCGAAAAAAGAAAAGCACCTCACTAAATGGATGAAAATGACAGTATGGCCACAGACATTAAGAATTCAGAAGACATTTAAACACAAGGAAGTCACCAATCAAACCAAATTAAGCAAAAACACATTATACTGGGAAAAGGACATTCATCTATGACACAACGTTACAACTCCAAAACTATGGGAGTGAATGTGAGATGTCCAGAACTAACATCAATCAAACAAAAAACACTAGATTCTAACGAAATTGTCGTTTCCAATAAATGAATGCAATCATCTCAAAACCAAACCATTTCATACGAGCAGATTCTCAAATCTACACAGGTTTTCGCAAAATTCTCACCAAAAATGACAAACAATATAAGAACATAAAACAGATACTCGTACCGATCCAGAAACAAGATGTCCGTGAAAATGGTGGATCGAATTCGCAGATCAAACCGCCACAACTGGAAAATTGGATATCAAACCAACAGTTTATGGTTAAAGAAGCCAAATCGTTAACGGTCAAAAACAAAAATGGATACAGATCAGTACGGAAGAGGAAGGTACCTAGACGAGGAGTGGAGCCCAGCAGCAGACTGCGGCGACGGGGACGGTGGCGATTGCAAGACGGCTCTGCGCAAGAGTTGAAGAAGAGCTCTCTGCTCTACACCTACACGAACTGATTTTTGTTTAACCCTCACTCAAATCACATGAAACTACGTCGTTTTCGTTTCTCGCTAACCGACTTGCTATGAAGGGGCAACATATTTTACACTGAAACCGTCCCTTCAAATCACGATTTCAGAACTCAGTTTTATGGGTTTTTTTCTGTTAAACTTAATTAGCGTAATCATCTTCGGACTTGTTAAAATCGGTAGATTCAGTTTCAGAACAATATTTTAGATATAAAAGTTTGTTAATTTTTTAATAAATTGAGGCTTAAAGGCCTGCAGAAAATGTCGGTTCAGTGATATATAATTTATTTATTTATTTACTACTATTTCATATTATAAATGTGATCAATTTATAAGTTGTTATTATTAGGGTGAAAATAATATGATTACCGACCTCGAAAAGTGGGTGGGCCTATATGGATGTTGGACAAATTAGAGCCACAATTTTTGGGCTTACGTTGCAAAACTGTACTGTGTATTATAATTTGTTTACGTGGAGAACATAACACCTCTCATGAACCCAAATGTGTTTAATTTTCTTCAATTTTACTTTATAAAATCAAATTTATTTTCTTCCAATCATGCGGGAGGAAAGCAATGACACTAGAACTCCTGAGATCCCATCAATTTGGACCCACCCTCAGGCTGATTTACTATGGACGAGCCTAAAATTACTCGTTTGGATTATGTAAACAGAACATCTTCAATGTAAACAGTCTCAGAAGTCATCTTGCGACATCTATCCTTCCGTTCGGACTATGCAAAAGTGCTTTCAAAACACTTCAACGTTAAAAGGCCTCTATTGTTCGGGCCAAGCATAAGAGCTTTTGGTGCACCACTAGTGTTGCGGCTTTAGAAACCGTGTCACAACATCGCTCCCCAAATGAGTTATCTCATTTATTTGAGCCACGTAAAAGCTAACTTGTTGCAACATCAATGTCGTGGCATTGTTTCTCCAACAAATCTCTTCTTTATATTTGAGTCATATAAAAGTACTCTTGTTGCACCAAAAAGGTGCTTACGTCGTACCATTAATGTTGCAACCTCAAAAATTATGTTGTGGTATCACAATCCAAACAAGCCGACCTTCATATGTCTCTACTTTCTCTTAGAGTTATCTCATGGTTTAGATTCTTTTAGAATAGATTAATTGATTTTTCAGACACACATGAGTATCCAACTAGTAGTGTGCTGTCATTGTACATAATACAAGAACCCAGGAGTAAGATCCTGAGCCTTGTCTCAACCCTCAGTAACCAAAGCTTCCAGTTCCATTTTTAAAATATTGTTTTGCTTGAAACAGATTGCTTACATTAATGATTCAAAAATTGTTTTCAATGGCCAACGGTTGTTTAATTCGAAAAGATAAAATTATATATATAATTTAAATAAATTTTAGTCTAGATGTATATGTCTTCATTGACATGCTAAATAACATGCATTGATAATTTGATATTTATTATAACATAATAATATGTCTAATCGTAACATATTCATTACATGTTTATTATTTTGTCTATAGTTTTATTAGTCTACATGCAAAGTCTATCCAAAACATAACACAGCAATGATCAGCACATTATTTTGCACTTAACTGAAAAATAAAAGATGTATTCATATTAATTATTGGAGTGCAGTGTGTCCAATAAATAACAAACAAGTTAAAAACAAACTGGTTTATGTTTTTTTTGATGGCAAACAAACTGGTTTATGTTATTATTGCTTTAATAATATTATTGAATCAATCAATTGTACAAATAAATTTGCATTCTAGTAACTCCAAGCTACACATTTTGGTAGCTAGGAAATAGAACTAAAAAAAGAAAGTAAAAAACCAAGAATCAAAGAACAGTTACAATGGTGACCGATCAAGACAACAAGCCACTGGCGTACGGCACGCCGGTCGCCGGCAACCAATCCTCTCCGAGCAAGAAATTCATCACCGTGAAATTAGCAGCTTCAGTGGCGTTAATCACATGGTAACCAGGCCACGTCACTCTACTGGTCGTGTTCGATCCAGGCCCTGTGTTATTGTACTCTCCATAATACAATGTGCTCAGCGCAAACTCGCCGTCCCACGCGCGCCACCCCGCAGGGTTGATGAAGCTGTCCATAGAATTTTGCATATACACAGTTCTAGAATATTCCTTCCACGGCCTACCTAGATAGGTCTGCACAGTCGTGTTCGCTGCGGCCAAATCGTCCGCTGCTCTGATCGTGCAGTTGTGGATCGACGTGCCGGTGTTCTGGTTCGGATCCGTCCGGCCCTGAGCAGTGATGGCGTTGAACTGACCGCTCATCGGCAGCCTCGGATAGATGTTGCAGTTTTGTAGCACCACCGCAGCGTTTCCGAATATGAAGTCCACGGTTCCGTATATGTCGCAGTCGCTGTAGAATTGGCGGAGCGAGTGGGTGTAGAGTGTGTCCTGGTAGGCCTCAAAGCTGCAGCTGTAGAATGTGGATAGATCGGCTCCGTTCCGGAGCGCCACCGCCTGGTGCTTGACGGCTCCGGCGGTGTTTCGGATGGTGATGTTGACGGCGACGAAGTTCGGGGCTGTCACAGCTGTAATTAAATTTGAAAGTAAACTTGTAAGTTTGAGGTGGAGTTGGAAAAAAGTTAGACTATGCGTACAAGGTGTTCGATGAAATGCGTCAATTACCGAATGTTGCAGAGTTGAATGTGGTCCACCCGTCAACCACGCTCCGGTTGCCGGTGATGACGGTCTGGTTGATTCCGTCTCCGATCATCATCAAATACTTCTTGTTCTTCGCTACCGACACGTACTCTTCATAGACTCCAGCGGTGATGTAGATCACGAAGTAACCGTTTCCTTCTTTGGTGTTGTTAGGGGCGGCGGCGATGGCATCGTTGATGGTGGTGAAGTTTCCGGATCCGTCCTGGCTGACGGTGACAATGTCGCTGACGAGAACCTCGTCGTCGCCGGCGGCGGCCTGGAGGGGCGTCCGGCTGGTGAAGGAGCGGTTTACTCTGAGACTGTTCCGACATTTTTAGCGGCAATCGGCCATTTGTGAACGAATGGTGCTTCCTGGAATGCTGCCAGGAGAGGCCTTTCTTCTTCTTCGGAACCCAACCTTGAGTAAACAGAGCTAGTGACACACTATACAGCTTAGTGTCGTTGGCGAGCGGGACGGCGAGGCCGTTGCGGAGGCTCCAGGAGGAGGCGGTGGCTTGCAGGCCGTCCAGACAGGTCTGCTGGTTGGTCAAAATGGCGCTGAGAAGAGTCTGGATGTCTTCAGCTTTGAGGCTGGAGAGGACTCTCTTGTGCTTGTCGACTGTTTCGAAGGAATCGAGAAGATTATCCATGCTGTATCCGGCCAGTAACCGGCAATCCTCGAGAGCACGGAGCGCCGATTTGGTTAACTGGTCTCGTTTTCGGAGAAGCTTGTCGATGAGGGACAAGAATTTGCGGGACTGAGAGAGGGATTTGCGGATGCAGTAGTGGCTGGAGTTGTAGAAAGTGGGGGTTTCGCTGGGGAGGACGGATCGGCAGTATTTGGGGTCAGGAGTGGTTCTGCAGAGAGCTGATTGAGAGAGAGGAGTGGCTGTGGAGGCATCAGCAGCTGAGGCAAGCAATGGAAGCAAAAAGAGGAAAATAGCAGAAATGGTGATGAAAAAACAGAGGAACTTAGAGGAGGAAGAAGAAGAAGAAGACATTGTTGGTGTTAGGGACAAATATTGGAGAATAGAGAGGAGTGATTGATGATGATATGGTGTTAGTGGATTAGGTTTATATAGAGAGTGGAATTGGAGGATTTATCCCTTTGTTTGTTCATGTAACATTTATTTTAGGAGTGAAGTCAACTATAGCAAAAGTTGGTAGAGTGAAATGTCTGAAAAACGCGTGGAGGTCCAGCTTGATGCTTGGAATTTATTGTCTGAAAACAGGAGATGGATGCATGGAGAGTTGTGTTTAATTATATGAAAAGAGGAGAAGATCAGAATTTACAAGTAGAAGTGAGATAGATAGATAGTCCAATTCTTACACCTTGTGCTTATGGTGCTTGTCTGCCCACTATACTTAACTTGACCCAGTCTTTTGGGATCAATATATAATTAACCTATATTTTCAAGAGTGTCAACGGTAAAATATATATATGGCGTAAAAGGAACCAATTTTTCGTGTATTTTGACTATTAATATCTCACCATATGATGGTGACAGAGAGGTTCGACATTGGGAGATTTCTTGAGTGTTGGCTTTATAGCTTGAAATGAGATGGTTAAGGTGAGACCAAACCACCTTAATTATTAACTACCGTACGTAGCAAACGGTGGAGTTGTTTCGAAATCACTGTTTTGTACTAGTATATTCTTATTACTTTACTTTTGTTATGGGAAAATGTTTTGTTTTGTTTTGGTTCTCAAACTGTATATTTTGTTTCGGGCTGTGCAAATTTGTCTCAATCCATACCATTCATTTTAGTTATTATGACTTTTTTGTTTAACAAGTTATTGTGACATTTAATTTAATTTAAAATATAAACCATATTGAGTATAGTTTAAAATAAAATGGATAATTCTTTTTTTTTTTTAAATGGATAATTTGAGGACTAGAATAGAACTTTTCATATTTTATACTAAATCGGTTCTCATCCCAGTTACAGATTCTAAATTATTGCAAGAACTTATAACAAACAGCTATTATTTTTTTGAAGCATAACAAACTGCTATAGTTTTTTTTTCGAAAGATAAAACTGCTATTGTTAAGTTCATTTCAAAAAATAAAAATTTATTCACTATCATTAATTAATTAGTATATAAAATTAAAATGCTACGTGTCTTTCTAATTAAGCTGAACTGTTTTCATCGTCATATTGTCTTGACGGAATATATTGCATGCTAATTCATGAACATAGAGATGTTGTCACGAAACTGACGAAATTATAATTTTTTTATTTAAATATCTTAATTATCAAAACACGTAATACGATATATTGATATATACATTTAATTTATGTCCATCAATTAAGGATTCGTAGTGGATTAGGTTTAAAAATGACGCACCTCGTATTTTTATAAGAACATAAAATCCCAAATGTTGACTTCATATCTCTATATATATTATGGTGGTGGTAAGTAGCAAAATCACATGTAGTGGAATTTTATTGTTGTTTTTAGAAAATATAAAGGTGAATTTTATAGGACTCTATTCAAGATATCTTTGATGGTTGTGGAACTAATGTGACTAAATTTGTACTTTAACTTATTGAGATCTTTTTCTAATTTTAGAAAGATTATACGGGTTCTAGACACATTAGAGAATTGTGGAAGATAAACACCAGTGGAGAGCTTGTTGTTTGTTTCTACACCAATTCGCACATAATAAACTATTATCAATAATGATTTTTTTATAATAAAAATACAATTCTCCAATAAATAAGGGCAAATAATGGCAGCTCGTGACAATGTATGTTTATGAAAAATCGACGAGTATTAATTGTGGATTTGTTTCAAGGGTAGTACAAAATTTTATACTGTGAAATCTTATTTTGGGCTTAATTTTATTGCATCATTGGATATTTGTTTTGAGTGTTATATAGTAATATATTTGTGTGACACAGAAACAAAATATATTTAGATGGTCATGATATATATTGCAAGTTCAAGATAAAACTTCACAGTTATATAATGTGACTTTTCTCAAATTTCTTATATCATATCCAGGAAATGCTGTATTATTAATTTATGGGGGTTGATGTCGGATGTTCAAGAACAAGAGAACATACACAAATGGAAGGAGCTAGGTTTTGATTCGGTTGTAACCACAAAATATCTCAGAATATATGTAACAACCACAATATTTTCTATATTTCATTTATTAGTTGATATATTCCGCATAATAGAATCAATTATTTAAGATTAGCTAGCATCCTATACAAGAAAAATAAACTATCAAATGTAATCTAGTAATGCTGAAATTAAGAATTTGTATCCAACATTCTATGTACTAATATTGCTTAAACTAAAAATCTATCTACTTTCACACTTCTCCCTAGTTAACCAACTTAGATTTTATTTTATTGGCGGTGGTTTTGTTCATCTTCTTAATCAAATTATATATTACGTATTGAATAAACACAAATTTAACATATCTTAATGATCTTATTAGTATTGTTCTTACGTTGGTTTCATAACTAGTGTTGACTCATCCTACAAAATAAATTTTAGAAGCCTCGTTGTCATTTTAGTCTCCACTATAAGTTAGTTTGTGATAGTAACACTACAGGAAAATTGCTTATCAGTGACGGAAATTTCCGTCACTGATCAGCCAGATTCCGTTGCTGATAGTGATCTGCGACGGAATCAGCGACGAACGTCTTTCCGTCGCTGATTCGACAGTCGCAGATGATCAGCGACGGAAATTTTGTCGCTGAAATCCGTCGCAGATTAGAGACGGAAATCAGAGACAGATTTCTGTCTCTGATCAGGGACAGAATCAGTGACGGAATTCCATCACTGATCACAGGTTTCAGCCCGGATTTGAACCGGTTTGGCCCGATTGGAAACCTGTTTTGACCCGGGTTGACCCGTTTCAAAACCTGTTGTGACCCGATTTGACATGTTTCTATCCTGTTTTTCGCTACAATACAA
>JAYMTE010001149.1:0-14252 GCA_036897545.1 Pelargonium fulgidum
TATAATACCCAATATGTTCCAAAATAATTGAAATTCAATTAAAATTTGCTAAACGAACGCTATCTAAATATGATTAAATGACTTAAAGGTGTCTATCGCAAAAGTGCGAGCCTGCTTAAGAATTTTATGGTTTAAATTAAAAAAAAAAACAAAAAACAAAAAAAAAAGGAGTTGTTATGGCATAGGTATAGGTTAGGTCCGTAACCAAACAAGAGAAAGGCCAAACACACCAAAATCGATATAAACAAAGCAGCAGCAAAAAGAGTCGAAAAAAGCCACCAAGTCCCACCTAAAACATCCAACAATGGACCTATAAAAATGGTCTCCAACTCAACTCTCTTTTACCAATCACTGTGTGTACTCTCTAACCCACCCACTCTTTGTGATCTCCGCCCCCTCCTTCTCTCTCTCCGCCAAGATCTCGGATCTCCGCTCCAATGGCTTCGCTCACAGCTAATTCTCTTTCCATCTCCTCCATCTCCTGCTCCTTCACGCCCCTCAAGGTATTCGTTTCTCTCTAGCCTTCTTTTTCCATCAAAAACTGCTTATTCTCTTGCTTTTGTGTCATTACTGCTCGCTTTTTACTTCATTTGATTGTTTTGACTGCTGCGAGTTGCCGCTTTTACGCTCGCTTTTTGTTTTCTCATAAATCTAGAGGTTTTAGGTTTAGTCTCTTGGCTTGGGTTTTAGGTGTGTCGATTCGTTTTTTGCCATTTTCTTCCTCAAAAATCTGAGGTTTACTGTGTATGAAGTTGCATTTGTAATGATTATAAATTTTTATGAGCTTGTTACCTTGAGATGTTCAATTTTGAATGTGTAAGAAAAACTACTTGAGCTCATGAGTTGTAGATTTTGTCTAACTAGCTTAGATCTAGTGCACATATGTTCTCTATAGCAACGATGATCAAGATTAGATTATAGTAACCATGTAATTTAGCCAAGGTATTCTCTACTATCTTCGCTTCTTTTTCCATTTTTTATTTTATACTTTTATGTCATAACTGCTCGCTTTTTACTTTAACTGATTGCTTTGGCTGCTGCGATTTGCCGCTTTTGCGCTTACTTTTTGTTTTCCCATAAATCTAGGGTTTTAGGTTTAATCTATTGTTTTTTTATTTTTTTTTATCAATTTCTTCAGCAAAAATCTGATGTTTACTGTGTATTAAGTTGCATTAGTAATGATCATGAATTTTATGAGCTTTGTAGCTCGAGATGTTCAATTTTGAATGTGTAAGAAAAAGAACTTGAGTTACTATTGAGCTGTTGTCGCATCCAAGCTCATGAGTTGTAGATATTGTCGAACTAGCTTAGATCTAGTACAAATATGTTTTCTGTAGCAGTGATGCTCAAGATTAGATTATAATAATGATATAATTTGGGCGATGGTGGCGTAAAAATGTTGTCTGGTGATAAATTTCGTTAGTATCTTGCATGGTGAAGTAAAAATAAGACGTTGAATTCTAATTTAAGCTGTTGTAAAATTTGAAGCTCACGGGTAATTGATTGTCTCCAATTAGCTTGTTTTGCTTATTTGAATATTTGTAATGGTTGGATTTAGTGTATTTTAAAAATGTTGGCTAGTGCCTGGTTTTTGGGTTATGTTTTGCATTCTGTTAGTAAATATCTATATGTGGAGAACTTTCCTGTAGGCTTGACTCTGCTGCTGTGCTGCACTGAAAATGGATTTGAATCTGCTCAAAGTTCTTGAGTATATGTTTAGTAAATCAAGGTTCCTGTTTTTGATTTATCCAGTGGTTTGGATTGTTTAGTATTACCATGTGTGAATATCTTGTGGACCATTTATTTGTTTTAACTGATTTATAATCTGTGGTGCTTTCTGAATAGCTGTTCTTTTTGTTTTTAAGTGAACTTTCCCTGACTTTTTATTATATCCCAATATATTCCAAAATTGATCGAACATAGTAATTGCGTTTTGAACTAATATGTTTTCAAATAATATGACTAAACAATAAACATCAAAAGGGCAGAAGCTGGTTTGTTGGACTAACATGTACTATAAAAATTGTTTTTTGGTGGTTTGTTCATTTTTGTTCCTCTCTCCCTAATTATTGTTGTTACTATTTATTGAATTGCTTTTTCATGCCCAAACAGGCATCTGCCAGGACCTCCAGTGCTAGATCAGTTTCATTTTCCATCAACAGGAATGGCTTTTCATCTCTTAGGTTGCGACAAGGGACATCTCGCTTCCAGATTTCCTGTGCGGTATGTTTTTCATTGTACTGTTGTATGGTGGTATATGAATGTTAGATAAGAATTCATGAATTGTTTTCTTTATCTTTGGTTACTTGTACTCCCAAATATATGTCAAAGTATGTTGGTAATTTGGTATCATTATCATATACATAGTCTTGATGTAGTAAAATAATGTTTTTGAATGTGGCTGCATGATGGATTCTCCAGCCTTCATTATTTACCTAGTCTCGACATGGTAAGAAAAACGTCTATGCATTTAGCTGCATGGTTTGATGGTCGGGATTTTCTACAGCCTTCATCATTTCTATTTCCATCCCACTTGTTTAAATCCAATCCTAATGCTGTACTAGTTCTAGGCAAAATTCTTTCCCATGCTTGTTTTATGCAACAATTTTCCATTTCATGTAATTCAAGATGCAGCGACAGTTCTTAGAAATCTGACTGACAACCATCCCGTGCGTATATTTATTAGGCTTAGCATTCATGTCATGATGTTACGAGTAATAAAGAAATTAATCTTTTCCAGGCCAAAGCAGAGACTGTTGACAAGGCGTGTGAAATAGTGAGGAAGCAATTAGCTCTTCCCGCGGGAACTGAAGTCTCAGGAGAGTCAAAGTTTGCTTCACTTGGAGCCGATTCTCTCGACACGGTACCTCCATATCTCATACCTGTGCTCATAAACGTATTAGTACACCTGCACGCATTATTCATTGCCTAAGTGCTCGTGTTTACTTGCATCGATCATACAATACAGGTTGAGATTGTGATGGGACTTGAGGAGGAATTCGGGATTAACGTGGAAGAGGAAAGTGCTCAGAGCATTGCCACCGTTCAAGACGCTGCGGATCTGATCGAGAAGCTGGTGGAGAAGAAGAGTGCTTAAATTAGTATGGTTGGAGAAGAAGGGTTTTGATTGAATTTGCCTAGTGGACTTGCTTAAAATTTGTTTTTGTTGTTCTCTACATGCTTAACTGGAACAGAATCAACACTGCCATGTTGGATTTTTAGCTTAAGCCTTTGATTTCTTGATCTTATTTAACAGTATATCACATCTTACTCAACTGTTTTCGGTTTAGGCTTAAATTAGCCAAACCATCTACAAGTGAATTTGATTGGAATTGGTTTGTAGACTTGAAAATAAATTATATCATTACACCAAACCTACCACAATATATAATAAATGAAGCATATAAATACTTACCTACCCTATAATAATGATCATCATCCACCCTGGGAACTTCGATTCATAAAGGACAGACTTTATTTGGTCGAATTCATTTGGTTTCTGAGTGGGCCTACAAGCTCGTGGTTGACACATTTAAGCTATTTTACAACAAAGTAAATTCACAAGACTAAAACTGGAACAACCTCTTATTAGTTGATTCTCGCACTTGGTGGTGAAAGGTTGTAATTTTATTACAATACAATTACATTTGCAATAAAATTTACCAAACTTTACCCTTCTTTCACAACTTTATTGATGCGATATTACAAAATTGTTCTTGTATAAATGAGTTTGTTGATGTCCTCTAGTGACTTTCACAAATTTTAGTGTGTGATTCACTAAATTTTTTAAAAACATAATTAACACATGTTAGTGAAAATCAGTCATGTGCACTCTAGACTGTGAACATGGGCATGTGACGCAACATGATCGTGGCACACCACATGACTGTGGCCGAGCATTAGACACAGGCGTGCTGTCAAGTCTTTTTACACAACTAATAAGGATGTCCATTTTGAGATTCTTCAAGAAGCACACAAAGCCGAACTTGATCAATTGCAGCACGTAATAACAGAGATTAGGCTTCTAAAGAGTCGTGTTAGAATAAATGGAAGCGCAACGAACATCTATCAGTGATCTCCCTTTCGAATAAGCCACATAAAGCATGATTTGTTAATATTAAACTTCTCGTGAGTTTCAGCAGAACACCCTCCAAGAATTAGTCGATGACAACCAACAAGGTTGCAAGAGTACATATTTCTTAAGTGCCTTTTTGTAGTCTTATTTCCATAATCTTTAATACGTTATGCTCACAAATTGCTAGTGTCCCAAAGTCACAAATGACAATCCCACCTAGTCACTAAAGTTTCACTACAACAACACAAGAATGAACGACATCAATAAATAATCAAAAAAACCACCTCGTACAGAAAGGGCATTTGGTCTAGTGGTATGATTCTCGCTTTGGGTGCGAGAGGTCCCGAGTTCGATTCTCGGAATGCCCCTTTTTTTTTCACAACCCTACTCCCAATTTTCCCTCCAAATTATTTTCCACATTCCCTCGCTACCCTTCTATTTATTTTTTTAATTTATTTATTTATTTTTTTTGGGTCTGAAATTGAAACCCTCTCAGTGTCTGTCTTCTCCGACCTCCAGTTCTTGTACTTCTCCAGGACATATGTCATAAATCTCTCACTCTCAGCAAAGAAGAAGGTGTTTTTTTTATCATTCCAGATTGCTCTTCTGGGCTTGTTTCAAAATCACTGCTTTGGGTTCTTCGATTAGGTCGGTTTGTTTCCATAAAAATGGGTTCTTTTGGGACCGATGGTGCTGATGACATAAAAATGGGTTCTTTTGGGACCGATGGTGCTGATGATGAACCCAATCCAAATCTCGATCTTCAACACACCCAGAAAATCGATTCGCCTCCTCCATCTTCTGGTAATGCCTTTTTTATTTTATTTTTTTAATTTAATTTTTTTTTTTTTAAAGGTTGGGTTTTGGTTTACACTTTGATAATCACTGACTTTAGTTTTTTTGGTGCTCACTATATTTGAAACTTGTAATTGGATTCTGAGATGATGACCCATCTCTATGTTTTAGGTTATCAATGTGTATTTGTTTGATTTCAGTTATGAAAAAATGAATTTGAGTTGAGGCTGTTATGTTTTCAGTATTTTCCTTTTTAAGTTTTTTTACTAGTACTAATGATCCACACTTGTTCACATTAGCAAAATTTCATTGGTATGATGAGTTAAATGTTGCTTATGAAATATGACATTGCAGTTTGTTTTGATGATTTAATTATAGGTGAGGAAAGCAGAGATGAATATGGATCACATTATTTTGAAGATACCAAGTTCCTTTATGATACTGTTCCACTTGATGATGATTTCGAAACCCAAGTTGTGGATTTCAGCTGTGAAACCCAAGTTGTGGATTTCCATGGCGAAACACAAGTTGTGAACCTCGACGGTGAAACTCAAGTGTTGGAGTATCCTGATGAGATTGAGGATATGGAAACGCAGCTATTAGATGAGTTTGACAATGAAATTGCTCTTGATAGTGACGGAGAAGGTAGCGATAAAACTGAAGTTTTAAGTGATAATGATGAGGTACCTGGCAATGACTTAGCATGGAGTAATGGTCAGTCAGATTACCAGGAGAAAATGGAGGCAGTAATAGAGCAAGCTGATGTTTTGATTGATGAACAGCACAATTCAGGTGACTTTAAATTCTTAACCATTTGGGGTTTAAGTTTTAGTAATACCTGAACCTGAACCTGATTTCTTGATTCTATTGTATCATTGTTCTATCATTGTTCCATCATTATCTTGATAGTGAAAGTGATACACTGATTGGGAAGAAGAGAAAAAGAAAGAAACTAAATTTTACACTGGATGGCACTTATGGTAGAGAATTATTTCAAAATGTCAGTTATGTGCATTTGTGTCTATGTTGGAAAGCAAAACACGCATGGAGGACTTCATTTGTTTTTATGTCGCTATCATTTAATCTGCTAAAATCAGTTAGGTCTCATGCAGTTATATTATAACACAGTACGGCTTTTCTTCTTTACTGCAACACATTTTAACTGTAGCACCACAGATCGAAATCTGATATGGTACTTTTCTGCCCCAGCTCCTGTATAGTTAGAATTTGTGTTATCTTCATACGAAGAATTCTGTTTGCAAGAAAGTTTTTAGTTGAATAAAATTCAGGCCCTGATGAATTTAATCTTGTCTAGGTGAGTAGGGTTTACATTTTTTTTTTCTTATAAGAATTTGGTGACTGCCATTCGGTTTCCTCTTCCAAGGGTGTATCTTAGAAACTAATCAATTATATGGATAAGATTCTAACTAATTGGTATTATATTTTCTTTATTCTTTGGTGCATTAAGAGTTAATCTATCTGTTGTGGGTGCTTCATTGTTTTCGATATCTTACTCTAGAATGATTGGTCGTATGCAGCTCCTCCAGCATTATATAACTTCTGAATTTTAGTTTGGTTTAGTTCAATGCATTAAGTTCACATCTGCTCAAAGTTGTCTCAATCTATCTTACTGCATTTTAATTTTCCTCTCCTTGCTGCATTTTAATTCTGTTCGTGTAGTACCTCAAAATATGGATTTGAAGAATGAGTTCAACTCAGAACGACACGGTATTGAGAACAATGGTTTATCTTCCTCAAGGGGTTCACTAGTAGTTGAAAAGGAAGTCATCCAGGGGCATTACAAGGGGAAATGGATCGAAAATGGGAAGGAATTTAGAATTGAAGACAATAGCAAAATTAGTAGCTCAGCTGCGAGGGAACTTTCTGATAATGAAGAGCACAAAGGCTTTTCTTCTTCTAATAATAATAATAATAATGCTGATGAAGGAGAAAATTTGATTCAGCCGCCTTCGGGCAATGGTGATGTGGCAGGGTTAAGCTATGCTGATTCTCAAGAACCTGGAGATCTATCACAGGCATGTGCTCTTGATTTCGTGGACAAGTTTCTCAAAACTAATACTTTGGAGTTTGATCAAGACATTGACCGTGAAAAATCTACAAGGGGAAAACTAAAATCCCTTTCGGCTGCAAAAGGTCCTCAAAGTTTGGCCAAGAGAGCCAGTGGTAATTTCATAGTTAGAGAAAAAGAGGTGTTCGACTGGGATGATAGTCGCGAGGATGAAGGAGGAGGAGATATTTTCTGCAGAAAGAAAGAGTTTTTCGGTAGCAAAACCCAGGGAAGATCTGTTCCCCGGACCCAGAAGAAGCCCGAGAGTTGCCGAGTAAATCAGCAAAGAGAAAAGGGAAGCAACCTTCATAAAATGACGGGTTTAGTTCATTCTGATTCAAGATTGATGATGAAGAAGGGAGCGCAAATAGCTGAAATGATTCCTAAAAGGAATCTTATGAATGAGTTTGATGAGCACGTCAATGTGTCTGTTTCAAAAGGACCATTGGAAACTATTGTTACTGATACCAGTGAGCTGGACATCCCAGACATAGGTATTGATACTCAAAATGCTGCTGAAGCCATGGAAGCCTTATGCCGCGGAGATGGATTTGCTAAAGATGATGCTAATAATGTATATCCAGGTGTTCAAAACAATTCGGAGATTTCCCCTGATGGTGATTGTAGAGGAAATATTAAAAATTCTAGAAAGAGGGGACACCCTTCTAGCATAGGGGTTGTTACAAGGCAATCAAAGAAGAGGATTGGTGCGGAGTTATCTGAAGAGGCTTTGATCTCAACAGGGAAACGTTACAAGAATGTCAGACTGACTTATGATACAGTGCAAGTAATAACAAGATCAAAGCGGGCTCAGTTAAATAGGAGTGGAAACTTGGAGAAAATGCCATCTAAAAATAGTAAGCAAAGAAAAGCAATTGTTTCGGAAAGAAGCATCACTGGTGATGCTGGTATTGACGGTACTGGTATGCAAAGTGGAGATGGCTTGAAACAGTGCTTGGAAGGGGAAGGTATTAGAACGCCTGTTGCCAAGAGAACCCGGCATTCTTTGGCAGTTAACCAATTACAAAGGGATCAGAGTAAGGCCAGTGATTGTCGGGAAGACAGGGATATGTCTGGAATTGAGTCCCGCAAAGTGGGAAGACGTAACAATACTGGTATCAAGGCTTCTAGATTGTTAAAATCGAAACAAAAATGTTCTCTGTCAGAATCCAATAAGTCTGGTGAACTTGAAAATGTCAATACAACTCAACTTGAGCAGTCAAATGCAAAGTTGTCTGATATGGCAAATGTTATTAGCTTAGATGCATGGAGCTATCCTAAAGGAAGAAGATCTCGTCGAAACTTACCAGTTCAGGTGAACGGATATAACACATGCTTTGGCACAAAGAGGAAAACTCGATCATCTTCACGTGCTTCTCCAAACGTGTCTTCATCAAACAAGAATTTAGAAGAAAGATTGACAGGGCAGTGTTTAGATAAATGTGGCTTGTGGGGAGCTGGTTGGGACTATAACTCTACTTCTAAGAATGTAGAAATAACTACTGATCCGGTTGGGACTGAAGTGGTTAAGCACACCGAAAAGAAGAACGATTTAGATTCCCTGTCGACACCTCAACATAATGCAATAGCCACAACCTGGTTACATGAATCCCCAAGAGAGATATCTAGACAACCTGAGTCAGCAACTGTGACCCCAAGTCCAATTAGCTGTAAGACATCGGTGCATGACGGATCTCCTGTTTGTATGGGTAATGAATATTATAGACAATCGTGCAAAAGAAATCTGTCAAGAACATATCTTACCAGAGAAATTAGCAGTTTATCTTCCACAAGCTCTGAACGCACACCCACTTTAAAAGATTTAAGGAAGAGGAGAGACACGGCTGATGTTAGAGTTTTATATAGCCAACATTTGGATGATAATATAGTTAAGCGGCAGAAAAAGGTAATCAGTTGTGATTGGTCTGCTGTGCTCTTTCAAGTATAAAACCTGGTTTAAACTATTCATTTTTTTCTTCATCATATCTCAGATACTGGCCCGGTTAGGTGTCTCCATAGCATCCTCAGTTTCAGATGCGACTCACTTCATAGCAGATGAGTTTGTTCGCACAAGGAATATGCTGGAAGCTATTGCTTCAGGCAAGCCCGTGGTTACACATTTGTGGCTGGATAGCTGTGGACAAGCCAACTGTTTCATTGATGAGAAAAATCACATATTAAGAGATACCAAAAAGGAAAGGGAGTTGGGGTTTAGCATGCCCGTTTCTTTGGCACGTGCAAGTCAGTGCCCACTTCTACAGGTAAAATTTTCACGTAAGCTGGTTTAATTATATTCATTGTCTGCTCGTTCTTTTCGTGTTCATCCACAACAATATGCTTTGCAGGGTCGAAGGGTCTTCATTACCCCAAGTACTAAACCCAGTAAAGAAACAATCTCGAGTCTGATTAAGGCGGTGCAAGGCCAGGTATGTGGATTTCCTAGCCTTTTTTTTAAATAGTTCATCGACAGTAAGCAAGTCGCATATTTACGATAATTCGGTTCTTTCACTACCATGATCTGTTGATGAAGTGATCTTAATTTATCTGCAAAACTCTGGTTTTGATGCTCATTAGGCTGTTGAGAGACTTGGAAGATCTTCACTGAAGGATGATGTAGTTCCAGATAATTTGTTGGTTATATCTTGCGAGGAAGATGAGGAACTCTGTGTGCCTTTCTTGGAAAAAGGTTGAGAGTTAGTCTTTATGTTGTTTATGAATATTATCGAGTTTATCGGGCAATGCAATTACAACTCCACTATAATACTTGCAGGGGCAGCAGTTTACAGCTCGGAGTTGCTACTAAATGGTATAGTTACTCAGAGGCTTAACTACGAAAGGTTAGTGTACATGTCGGGTTGTCCCTGTCAAAGCAATTTCAAATATTTGTGCTTCTGTTGTATTTGTTGTAGACGGAATAAATAACCAAACTGCTTCAATATCACTCTGATCATTTATGTATTGATACCTTGCTAACACGACATTTCTTGTAATCTGCAATGGCAGACATCGGCTCTTTGCAGATCATGTTAAGCAAACCCGTTCAACTATATGGATGAAGACTAAAGATGGCGATAAATTTCATCCCGTTCCTACGGCTAAAGCTAAACAAAAACGTAAATAATCAAGTCGTTTTCCTTTTCAACCCTCGTTTCAATTTTACACTGGCTTTGTATATTATTTGTCCCTTTTCGATGAGTGCATGGTTGTGTTCTTTCATGCTCTATTTTTGCCTTGAGACTCAATATGCGAGGGTACGTGGTAGGACTCTGATAGCGGGACGCAATGAAGAACAACGCGACATTAATGTGGTGGAGATGATGTGGCGGTCTTTGCTTACGTGTCAGTTGAAACCTGCAATAGCATGTCAATTGGACTAAAATATAAAAAAGTCTACGGCCAAGAATCGAAAGAAGACAAAACTCTAAATAGGAGTCAACTCTCAAATGAAAACAAGTCTAAAAAGTCGATCTTTAAATATTTAACTCTTTATTTAGGAATGATATACAATAAAATTTCAAATTACACCATAGTTGATGATACATGCATGCACATAGTGGCAATGCTTATTGGTATAAAGGTACAGTTGCTAATTAACATAGCGACAGTTCTTCCTAATTTGTCCTTCTGGATAAGTGAGCACCTTAACACCACCCATGTTCACCATCGAAATCGCAAACTGGTTTTTGAAGCTGTTAGGGGTTAGAAAATTTCTCGCTATTTGAGCCGTTCGCTGATTGGTGAGCAAAGCTGCGTCGGATTGGAACATGCTTTTATTTTGGTACAACGCCTCAAAATAATGGTTGTCGAAGCTGAGAGAGCTCCCAGGATCCATCTCCAATGGCGCGTTAGGGTTTTGAGGATCAGAGCATTTCGATTTCAAGTACTCTGCGTAGGTTGGGTCAAGAGACGGATCACTATCTCCATTTCCAGTGAAATTGAACAATCTTTTTGATATCACACGACAGTGCGATTCTCCAATGGTATGTGCCCCTACAATTTCATGAAATTGTGCAATCTTAGAATTTGCGACGTTGTTCTGTCAATGTGGACGTCGAAAATAATTTTGCGAACCATTTCTTGCATATTAATGTATTTATTTATATATATTCATCAAAACGAAGAAATGGAAAAAATATACGGTAAAATGCCTCGATAGGGTAAAATGGTTTGGTCTCTAACTTGACCGGTTACAAAATGTCACAATGCCACGTCGGCTTCCAATTTTTGACAATGAAACATCTCGTTTCATTTATTTTTCAATCAAATAGCCAAAGAAGGTATTGTTTTGTATTTGCATGATTGAAATGTGGACAACCATACTTAGGGATGACAAATTAACCCAAACGGAGCAACATGCAGAGATTTTTTATGGAGTATGAGGCGGGGAAGGAGCATGAAAAAATTCCTAGAACAGGGAACGGGGCGGGATGGGATCACTGAACTGCCCCAAACCTGGTCCGTTGTCATCCTTAACCGTGTTAATGCGGATTGATAACGTGTAAAAAAAATGATGATGTGACGTGTATATTATAACTTATTTAACTATTTGTAAATATTACCTGACAAAGCAACAAGGTCAACATAATCAAGACCCAGAGCTTGAAATACGGTGTAAAGAGTATCGAAGTTTGATGATGATCGTGGTAAATCACGTCCAGCCTCCGACGCCAGCGAAACATTTCCGTCTCTTCTTCCGGTTAACACTTGCCACATTGGCACTTTAGTCTGCATCAATCACGTATACAGATAAAGTTATAATCGGATCTTGTTCGCGTTAAACGGGTCGTGTAATTAACCCCTATATTGACTACAAAAATGGTGCACATAAGTTAAGCATCATCACTGCATCAGGTCAACTATTGGGTCATGTCGGGCTAATATCAACCAGTTTATTTAAACGAGTCGGTTCGACCTAATTATTTAAATTAACATGTTAGTCGTGTTATTCAAACCGTAGGTCACGATAAGATTGACATGTTTTCAACACGACCCATGAACATGAAAAAGCGGATGATATATACTTGGTAGGCGACAGCCTCTCGAGCTGCCAAGGCAACGATGTCGGCACAGGAAACAGTGTCCGGACACTCTTGTTCTACTCTAGCTTTTATTTCGTCAATGACTTCGTATCCGGTGACACTCAAGTTTGGTGTCGCTTGCTTCTCAACTGCCACAGCTTGGTCATCCACCGGATCCAACAATATCGACGCATCGCATCCCTGCATGCATGCAACATATATACAAATTTGGGTTAAACAAGTAAGCGTCAGAAAATAATATTAAAAAAATAAACAAAGTCTTCAACTTTAACATAGTATCAGAGTTTGTAGGACCTCAAGGTCACATGTTTAAATCCCGAGACTATGCATGGATGCAATGTAATACAGTACATACCCTAACGAAGCAATCATGGTAATGTAACCTCACAAGCTTGGCTTCCATGACGGGGTTTTCTTGGACAGTCCTCCATGTGATCTCCTGTACGATGTCCTCCAGTTGCGGGCAGCTTTTGTTGTAGAAGTTTATTTGCAAATCGTCTTTGTTTCCGCTACAAAATGCACCCATTGTTAGTACTGCGAGGTACAAGGACAGGATCATCAAGCTTGACCTCATTTTTGATGAATCTATATTTTTTGGTTTTTGCTATTTGAATTTGAAATATCACTATGAAACTACTCTTTTTATAGCCAACAAAACAAGGGGCATCTTAGAGCTTTTAGCTTTAAGCAAGGAATCATTTGAAAAGTCCACCCAACTTTACTTGAAGATCTAACAAAGATTTTTTTTTTATAGTAATAATTGAAGTAAACTATACATTTTACAAGCAAAGTCAACCAAAGTAAATTAAGGGTTACGAATCATAAACATAGTATCAAGTGTACCATGAATCACACAATTGCATGACCATTGAAAATACAATAAACAATGACTTCTTAGTTCTACCTAAAAACTAAACGAAACAAAAACAAAAAAAAAAAGAATAAAAACAAAAAATTAATGTCCCATATGCATGCATAGAGATTAGAGAGCAATAGACCTGGTCAACATTAAAAAATTCTTGATTGAACAAAGTGCTTTGTGCACATTTAAGTTATTGAGAGGTTGATGCTACCTTAAAATAAAAAAATTAGAAGTCAAGACACGAATAATAGCATGATATATGATGCTCAAGTGTTACGTTGTCTTCTTTCTCGAAAGAAATTTTTTTGCCAATACTGAGACTTTCAAAGCACTTTACGCCAAAAATACAAATTTCAGTTCTATGCCGCGGCATAAAAATGTACATGCCGCAAAATTGTCACTAAAGCAAACTTAAAGGAATTCCCAAGAGCCCTTGTGTTCGGTCACTCTGCGACATCGCAATACAAGTAATCTCCAATGGAATTTCGTGTGTCCGCTCCCGTGCCACATCCTCGCAACGGAATTCAATCTCCAAGAGTTTAAAGGAGATTCATGTTCGCTCCCATGCCACAACCTCGCAACGAAGACAATCGCTAGTAAGCCCTAGGGAGCTTCGTGTTGATTCCATGCCGTGGACTCACAATGGGAGTCAATTTCAAGGAGAGTTCAAAAGGAATGCGAGCAGGAGTGCACCCAGAAATTTTATAATATGGGATCAAATTATTCTTTCAGTAAATAACAAATCTTAAACAAAATGCATTAAGTAATATAATTTTTTAATTAAGTATTTTTTTGTTCGAACATGAGACCTAAAAAAGAATTCAAAATTCTTAAATTATTTGGTCTAACAAGTCTTAGTCAATCTATCTAATATAAATACTTTATTTACTCATCTACGTTCTTGGATCAACAATGCAAATCAAAAGACCAACGAACATTAAAATGAAAAAAAATTATAAGTCTATAGATAAAAATTTCTTAAAACACATTTCTATAAAATTTTAGAGTTCATAAATTTTGAGTGAGATTATATACTACAAAACTACAATGCACGAGACACATATAAACATTGATATTCAATTAATAAAATTTTACTAACCTTAAATGTGTTCCAATTTTTGTGAACTTGAAGTTGAGTATATATGTTGTACATCTTTAAGCGGAGTGTGTTAGAATTGTATCAAGTGGTATTTAGATTTTAATCTAGTTTATTTTTATTGCACTTTTTGTTATTGATTTAATGAATTAAAAATAAGAACTCCATGTTGTTATAATAATGAAGTTAATTGACTTTAACGTGTATGTTAGAAAATTATACTAGAAATGATGAAATAGTATTATAATGTCTTAAAATTTTGGGGTGTGAATTTAGTATATATATATATATATAGAGGTTGAGGATTCTAAGCCAAG
>JAYMTE010001150.1:0-14240 GCA_036897545.1 Pelargonium fulgidum
CCATAGGGTATCTAATTCAGAAACATGTAAAGTACAAGGTATCCATCAGTAATTATCCCTTGTTTTAATTATTTTACGAAGTTTATCTATTGTTTTCATGCACTACACATGATAAGTGACGGAGAGAGACATGTCTTATATTTTTATACCATTTGTTCAATCATTTTTATACAAGTTTTTGTATGTACGAGATAAAACAAATCATATAGAAATGCAAAGTATAAATTCCAATGTTTCTTGTTATGCCTACAAATGTTACATTTAAATCGGACATGGAACGTATTAATACGTCAATAATTGATCTTTTCATTTATTGAATGGGTGTCATAACCCTAACCGACCCGCTCTAAATCCATCCCCAATTTTAAAGTCAATATTCTATATTAGTCATAGCACAAAGATCATAGAGACTTTCATTACATATATTACATCTAAACTCAACAATGGTCGCATGCATCGACATAACTAACATAGATCAAATATAAACGTGTGACATGTAAATTACATGTATCATGATCTTTGGATGGTTCCTTAACATAGATCGGTACAATAAATGGGTAGACAAAAGAGTTTGTATTCATTGAATACAAACCGACTGAGACATACCCAAATTTTGATATACTCTATAAGCTAAACATGAAAAATAATCTTCTTCATGTATATGTACCCGTTGCTCGGAAAAGGTATGTTATCCATCCATGTTATTATCGATTTTTCTTCCTACAACTTGTTTTTGACAAAAAACTTATGTTTTTAGTTGATATCGTCAATAAGGCTAATCTATTGATTATGACTTCTTTGTTCGAGCATGTAATCTTGTGTACCATAAAGTTGGTTGCACAGAAAAAACTATGGTAAAAGGCATGCATCAACCGAGGCAATAGTTTCAGACAAGTACTATCGGAAACCAATACAATTGCCAACTTGCAATTGAAAGAGCATGACATGTATTTCAACTTGTCTAGTTTATTCCATTTGCTGCGTAGGACTCTTATGGATATAGTCTCAAATTGTAATAATATACACTTTTGTTGTACCTCTAAAGATGATTTGGAATCAAGTTTGGCCCCTATACTTTTTAACTTTTTAATATACTTCTTTTCTGTAATCAAGGATTCGATTCATTATTTACCTATGACTATGACATTGCTTCCGCTTAAATGAACAATAATAGTGTTTGAAAACCTGCTTTTCATTTGAAATGTTAGATTTGAGCCGACTAAAGTGTTTGAGATTTCAAATTTGAGTCAAATCCAATAGTGTTTCAAAAAAATGGATTTTAGATCAAATCCATCTTCCTGAACACAACATTACTTATTTACGCATTACTGAGATTTCAGATTTGAAATGAAAGTTTTTGGTCTAATGATGGAAGAAGCTTTCTGTTGCTATGATGAAGAGAAATGGGGAGATGGGACATTCTTGCCTCACCCTTTGGGGTTTGGAGAATTCACAAGGGGGTGACCCATTTATCATAACTCAAATGTTGGACATAAGACAAGTTTTGATCCAAAACTTCCATTTAGTACCAAAGCCCATCTTGTTTTAACATAAATTCCAAGCATCCCTAGTCAAGCTTGTCAAAAGCTTTCTTGATGAACATGAATACCTGTTGGCTTTACATACGCAGCTCTGGATCAAAGCTATGGTACATTTTTGTAGTTATGTCTTGTACAACTCTGTTTGAACTAAATCAGGTTCATAAACATTTGACTTGCATCGAAATACATATATAATTTTTTTTAATTATATAC
The DNA here is from genome assembly GCA_036897545.1 of Pelargonium fulgidum. Lineage (NCBI taxonomy): Eukaryota > Viridiplantae > Streptophyta > Magnoliopsida > Geraniales > Geraniaceae > Pelargonium > Pelargonium fulgidum. The sequence goes on from JAYMTE010001150.1 coordinate 1,755, forward strand.
AGTAGACAATTTATCTACACAATAATATACGCGAGCAAGATTAATTTCCCAGCCTATCGCTGAGCTCTTTGCTACATACCTGAATCGAGCCACTGTTTGATATTTGAAGTTTCTCATTCAGCATGGCCCTGCACTCGTTGTCCTTGTCCTCTAGGTTTCGCATAAATTCAACCTAAAAACCATGAAGAAGAAAAAAAAACGTCACCATAGTGAGCTGGTACAAGTAGAAACTTTCTCAAAACTACAATTTTAGGGTCCGAATCAGCACGTCATAACTAGCAGAATCATGGTGCTGTGGAATCAAATGAATAGCAAACTTCAAACAAGCAAGAACCAGCAGTTCTATAAACCGAACTACCATACACACAAAAAAGTAGAGCAATTTAATAAGTAAATGCAGGATGTAGATTATGAGATCAAATTTAGGTTTCATGGTCACTTCATCACAGCGTGGATTGATATTTACCTGCTTTTGGAACATATCAAATTCATCGGAGCTCAAAGAGCCATCACTGTTTGCATCAAGGAGATTCATCATCTCCCGTGCGTCTTCTCCTGGGGCACCAAGCTCTTCCATCACTTCAGTTAGTTCTTCAATGCTAATCCTACCATCCCCATTCTTGTCAAGAAGGCGGAATACGCGATCCCTCTGATCAATCTCGATAGCTTTATGATTCTTGGAAGGAAAATCCTTCAGACGCAGAGCTGCAAGTTCAGCTGCAGCCATCATTATGGCCTTCAGTCGTTTTGCCTGTTTATCAAAAAATGACCCCAATCAGTTACTAAAATATATGGCTGAATCAACTAAGTCTTACAATGTAGACTTGCGTGCTCCACAAAATGGAAATGGAATAAAGCTATGAGATTTTAGGATCATGGGGTCAATAGATAAAAGTGGGCTAAAATATTTCTGTATTCCAATTGTGTGATAAAGTCCTGACCTCCTCTGGGTCTGTAAGACCACCTTTGTACAATGAATGAGATGCGGCCCCACCATCTGCCAGCATGTCCATCTCCGTTGTTCGTATTTGAATTTCCATCATTGGTCTAGTCCTTCCATCCTCACTCACATCAACAGCCATGTGTAAACTCTTATATCCATTTGCTTTTGGCCTGGCAATATAGTCTTTTGTTCGGTGAGGTATATCCTTCCACAAAGACTGGATAATTTCACGTGTTCTGTAGCAAGCTCTCTCCCCTACTTCAGACATATTTTCTCCAGACCTAGGCTTCAATATGACTCGCAAACCCATAACATCGTTTACTTCTTCTGGCTTCCGACCATCTTTCAAAAGCTTTTTCATAGTGCTATAACGACTTTTGTAGCGACCTTTGACTGAGACATCTTCCACCATATCAGCTAATAAGGAATCACTTTCTAAGGCTTGAAGCAGCTGGTCCCTGTAGATATCTATTACAGGCTTACTCCCTGTTTCATGGCTGCGTAACCATGTATCGACATAAAGATACGAGTACGGGAACAAATACTGGAACGATAGATCCTCGAGCTCCAATGATAAGGAATTGGTTCCCACGGCATGAGCTAAAGGGGCGTGTAACTTCAAAACCTCAAGAGAAACCCTCTGCTGTTGATATCTCGGCAAGTAATCCAAATGTCTCATCATATCTAGCTTGATAGCAAGATCTAAAATCACAGCCCGGATGTCATAATATGTCAAACAGAAGTTCCTCAATTCTGCAGCAGTCTCGTCATCGAAAACTTCAACCTTGGAAGGAAATTTCTTCACTCGCAAGCTTTCATGCAATAGGTGAGCAGTACCAACGCCAATCCGATCTCTCACTTCATACAAAGTGATGGCCCCGGCATCCAGAACTTCTCTCAATATGCCGGCAGATATAACTTCAGCATCCATCTGCATATTCACATTCACTGTAACAAATTTAAAAACCAACACAAATAAGATCAACTAAGAATTAATCTAAGAAAATGAAGCAATATAGATTGTTGCAAATACTTCTATGCTTCTATGATGATTGGCTCAAATCATTATATTCAAAGCTACTTACGCTTCTATCACAAACAAGCTCCTATAATTACCAGCCATTGCTATGCTTTCTGACAATTTGCAGAACTTAAGAGCTATCAAACAAAATCTCTAACAGGTCCAGCCCTAATTACTCACTTTCTAGCCAATTCAATTCAAAACCTAATCCTCACTGTTTCGCTCTCACGAGAGATCAAAAAATTGAATCAGCCAGACATGCATCGGAGAAATGAGGTCGACGAGTACCTGAAGATCGGCGAGAATGATCGCGACGGACAAGGCCTTGGAGAGCGGAGGACGGCCGCCGGGAGCGAGAGGCAAGTTCTGCAGAATAGGAATGGAGAGCTTGAGAGACTTGAAGAGAATGTGCGAAGAGCTGGTGGACAGGACGCTCATTCTCTCGGTGAGGTCGTTGAACGCTCCGACCAGTTCCACCACCATCTTTCCGCCGGCGTGCTCGAGCACGGTGGCTCTGGGAGATCGAAACCGGAGGCGGCCGGAGACCAGACGCCGGCGGCGGCGGAGAGGGAGGAGGAAGAGGTGCGCGGGGAGAGGAGAGAAATTGGGAACCCTAATTGGGAGAAGAGAGTCTCGGAGGATGGAGCAGAGAGATCGGTGAAGCTCCATAGCCGAGGAAGGTTGTAGAAGAAAATGGAATGGTTGGTTTTGGAGATTGAAGAAGGAGAAGAAGAAAAAGATACTATAAATCTATTATTTTCTTCTCGATTATAGTGACGTGGATTGTTGTTTGTGGTGGGATTCGAATTACACGTCAGCATTTTATTTTCGGGGATTTTGATTAACAAAGCCAATATTATTAGTTTATTACAGCGTTTTCTTTTTCCAAAATTATGTTTCAAATTACTTTCCTTTTTATACGTATGAAAAAAAAAAAAAGAGTCAAAATAGTATTTGTATTTAGGGATGGGTTTGGGGAGGGTTTTACAATCCCCATCCCCACTCTTTTTCCTTGTGCCCCGTTCCCGCCCCGCTCCGCTACTTTTTGTGTTTTTCCCACCCCATGTCCCGGCCCCAGCCAAGACAGGGGATTCTCCGAATCCCATCACCCTACCCGAATTTGATACTTTATTTTTTAATTATATAATAATGTATGCGTGTGTAGTATTGTATCGGGTTACGGGGCGGGGTATAGCTACCCCGACCCCAAACCATCCCCGACAGGTATTTAATTTTTGGCCTCGAACCCGTCCCAAATCCGAAAAATTTAATCTCCGAACCGCCCCGACGAGGCAGGGAGACCGGGTCCCCATTGGTTTCAAGTCATTTTGTCATCCCCTTTTGTATTGTCTAAAGGGTCAAGATTTCGGAGCCTCAGGACTCGTTTGGGTGTTTGCTCAAATTCCGCCTGCAGCCACTCAGTTCAAATACCAACTCATAAATGAAAAGTTCATACTAGGAAAATGAGTCACAACGGCTAAAATATCATAAATAATCAAGTCAAAAAGTATAGAAATTCTCTTCCTCATCCTGAATAATCAAATCTCAGGCACTTGAATCATCTCCCAATCTGAAGAGCACGAACAACAAACAACAATTGCATGTTAAGCTTAAGATGACCATGTGAAAGTTTATGTCGACCGCCCCTCGCCACCACAAGATCTGATATCTTATTCGACAGTAAACTTGAAGGTTAATATGATGGCTCCGACTAAACTACACCTTTTAATTCAAATTCTCTTTCCTGCAACAATTATTACTGTCACAAACCTTTAGTTGCCCTGCGCACACACCAAACGAAAAGTCCACAACGAATCTACTTTGTCATTGCTCTGTAAAATTTAACAACACTTTAACTTGTTATCAAGTAAGAACTTTATGTTACCCCGAGAGAGGCACAATTTTGTAATTACAAACTCAATACATTGTTGTTGCCATGAAAATAAAGAGCAGTCGTACGAAACTGTTAGCCGACTCTAAAAGGCACTCTCAAAACCCTTAGTATACTCCTACTTAAATATAATATACGAAGTGTATCATACCTTGTAAATAGTCGTATTGATAAAAAAAATTATTAATTCGTTGGATCAAGCTGTTTAAACGTTTTTCGGTTGGAGCTATTGAGCCTCTTGCTTGACTGTATATGACTCGGTCCGGTCCACCACTAACCAGATCGAATCTCCTATCGTTCTCTCAGTCAGCCTCCTCGTTCCAGAGCGGCTGCTCAATTCCCCGATCTGCTCCGTCTTTCGACCTCACCTCCCCATCGATCTGCTCTCAGGTAACTATAGTTTATGCTGTTGTAATTTTCGGTTCTGGTTCTGGTTCTGGTTTGTTGGAATTGGGTGTTCTGTTTGTTTTGTAAATCTGGATTGCTTGCTGTAAATTTTATGGCTTTCTACTTAATTGCTTTGCTTTGTTCTGATTTTGATTGCATCTGAGAGCTCTTATGCACATTTATTCGAATCCTAAACATGTGAATTCCTGGGAAGTTTCAGTGTTGCAGTATAGGTGTATGCATAGCTTCTGATCTCTCACATAGCTTATGGGTAGCTAAATTATTATTATTTTTTTTTTGGAAAATTCAATTCTCTAAAGTCTGTTTTTATAAGGTTTCAATCCATTTTGTGAAATTAACTTGTGTATTTAATCTCTTGGTTTTGACTTTGCTTTGTGAAAGTATCTAAAATTAATCTTTGAATTTGGTGGATTCAAGATTTTGTTGTTTATGTTTGAGGAAGGTATAGTTTATACAAGCTTGCTCTATTGTAACCCAAAATATGTGATTTTTGAACTTTGAGTACAAGGCAGATTAGTTAATCCATCACATTTTGTTATATATCATGCTCCATTAATCTTTAGGTTATGTTGATTATTTGAATGAATTGATTTTTACTTTTCATGGTTTGGTTTATTGGATGAATCTTAGGCAATTTGAGATTTACCCAATCCCTACTTATTGCACTGACCCAGCTGTGTTTTAAAATCAATTACCTGAAATTTTTATAGGATGTGGTTACACTCTTACACCAGTCATAGTGGATCATGGTTACACAACTTTTCGGTTTTGTGTGGAATTGTCCTTAATTTTCATTTTTGTGCTATACAATAGGTTTGGTTTGGGAAGCTATGGTTCTCGACAGCGTGTTATCTTCTTCACCTCATAGGAGATCGTCATCATTCAAAAAGCCGAATGAGTTCGGGAGCTTGTCAACACTTGTCCGAAGGCATCGGTTCTTGTTAACAGCTCTTACTCTCCTTGGTTTTCTCTGTACAATCTATCTCTACTTCGCTGTAACATTAGGTGCTACAGAAACATGCTTCGGGTTGACCGGAAGAGAGAAAGCAATGTGTCAGTTGGATAAGGCCAAAGTCTCTGCAGCCGCAGCGGCCAAAGGAAAACTGAAATTTCTTTAGTACTTGGATAATTATGCACACTGATTTAGAAATTATTGTATCATCTTTGGAGGGATTGGTATTCATATATTGTGTCTAGTTCTTGTATGGTATAGTGTAATGTTTTATTCAGATTTGGCCGCTACAATCACCTCAGTAGCTTCCTTTTCTTTCCTCTGGTTGTGTATTCTGTAAAGCCTACATTTTATGTAATTTTATCTCAAAATTCAATCAATTCGACTCTTAGAACCTGATATGGTTCTGTACTGAACTACTGATTATTGTTATTTTCATTGTGCTTGTAATCAGAGGTTTATTTAGTAATCTAAAATCTATTTTAACAAAGCCACCTTATTCTTGTCCAAATTACTTAGGAATCTTAAAATTTTATCCATTTTGGCATCAAATAATGCATATTTCAGCATCTCAACATACAAATTTTGCAGATCTTGGAATCGAAAAGTTTGAAATTTGGAGAATTTGGCACAAGTGAACTTGCAAAATTGTAGAAAACATCAGTTTATCAGGCATGCATTACCTCAATCATCAACTGATATTCTGAACTTTCTGATATTTAAGAGAAAAAAAAATGCAATTACTCAGTACTCGATCAAGAATTAGAGCAGGATATGATTATTACAAAGCCATACATGCTCATTTCCATTCTTGAATCAAAAATTATAATCCAAAAGCTATCTCACATTAAGCATAGGTCCAAAAAATGGCCAATTTTCTGAGTTCTCATTTATTTGAAAACTGAATCCCAACAAAATGAGAAGGGCAGCAAAAGAAATACATGGTTAGAAAATTTCATATTGAGAGTAAAAAAATCTTCCCTCGCAGCTGCAATCGATTCTATGATAGGATAAACTCAAGAAACTAAGATCCGCTGGCTTTTCCGTATCAGATATCTTCAATTCTATCTATGGCTGCAAGATGCTTAACCTCACAAAATGACATACCAACGGTCGTATGGATTTTGAACTTGGATGCTTACTCAGCGTCCATGAAAGGATCTACATCCCCAAGATCAGCAGTCAATGGTTCCAACTGTGACTCATCTTCATCTTCGGGAGGAAAATAGGTGGGAAAAGGAAGCTGCGAAATGTCAGGTTTCTTGTAAATAGCATCTTTTATAAACACGAAATTTCCTTCCGCACCAGGGACCTGTATTAAAATGCAAGTACAATAAAAACATGGAACAAAAAATGTACAAAATACAAGAGAAAACTAGGGCTGGTAATTTGGGTCATGACACGACATGAATTTAAGTACATGTCGAACACGTTTAACATAATCAGATTCGTGTTTATTCACTCAACCCATTTAATAATCGGGTTGTGTGCATGTCAAACCCGTTTAGCCCTACTAACATGTTTAATTAAACAGGTTGTGTAACTCGTTTATTGACCCACGCATTTAAGGATAAACTGTAATTTTTCAAACATATCATGAAAAAAATGACCATATAAGTTAAATATGGTCAAAATATCGGGCCATGAGGCCCACGACATGTCAACATCAACCTATTTATTCAAACTGTCGGATTGGGTCGTGTAATTTTGAATCCAATTGTTTAATGGTGTTAATCGTGTCACGTCATGTCAACCCGCTCACAAACGGTTCGTGTCGTGTTAATCAACTCATTTTAAGTGGGCCGGGTTCGGTTGACCTGATTAACAAAATACTAAACTTTCAACATGAAATGAACACGACCCGTGAACACATTGACAACCCTAAGAAAAAACTATGCTTAGATTGTTCTCTTTTAAATAGTTTCACCCATCCTATAAGTGATAAGTCCAGAGTGAGAAAAACATGAAAAGGTCCCAGCAAAAAAGATTTGCCCATATTTGATATCATAGGTCCCAGCAAAAAGATTTGCCCATATTTGATATCTATGACTTCTGTTGCTTGCAGCAATGTCACAACACGCAATTATATCATGCACCAAAAATTATCCTCACCACAAGTTCAACAAAATTTAGGACTTCATTTTCTGATTATTCCAAATCACTTGGTCATGTTAGCAAGGGCTGAATTTGAAAAAATATTCAAGAGCATGAATTATCTCAAGGTTGAATATAGCAAGAACTGTCGGCTCCTGTACTTTACAAAATTAACCAAGCACTTAAATCCTAACAGTGAAAATGACCGAGAGAACCATACCTGGCCTTTTACCCACATTAAGTTCCTTGCGGGATCAATTTTGTAGACCCATACATTTTTTATAGTAATTTGCACTGCACCCATTTGCCCAGGCATCTTTTTGCCTTTAAAAACCTGTTCACTGTATTTGTAAGCAACAAATATAATCCAGTGGCAAAATGATGCAGCAATAGACATGTAAACATGCACTCATTTGTAGGAGAAAAGTCATTTCCACTTCATATTCATACCATGCAGATAACATATGGTAATAACTCATAAAAAAGATTTTAAAGGTTCCCATGAGACAGTGATTTGCATAAAATAAACATCATGTAAAATATATGATACTCCACACTAAAGTTGTGTGTGCTTTTGTTTCCCAGCTAAAATGTGCTGGCAACGTTAATCAGTCAAGTTGGCAATAAAAATCTGCCATGGACCTATGATAGTATGGGTTTCTGTAAAGGAAGGGAAAACAATCAGTAAACACACGTTTACCATGAATAGTCATATAGATGTATGCATACTAATACACAAAGGATTAGAAACATATAACTTGTTACAATGAATCTTATCAAAGACGCTCAAAACTACTGAGAAAAATGATATAGGCATCATAAGCAATAAAAGAAATCAGGAAGAACTGTTCGTGAAAAGCTGCTATCAAGATGCAGAATTAAATAATATAAAAGAAAGTACTGTCCAAACAAGTCAGACAGAAATATCCGCGGATATATCATCTGTTAGAACTATATCCAAGTGGATAGCAACAAATTTTTTATAAAAAAATTAATAACAGAATTCAATAATATAGAAACTCAAGAAGGCATGCTATTTTGCTTCATCAAAGCCACTTCATCAGTCAAGTTCTACGTACAGTTTTCCTCAGCACACCGGATTTATAGTGTAGCTCTTTTTTCTTCCATTCGAACAAGATGTTTTATGTTCATATTTATATATGTCATTACAAAGACTGCTTGAGCGCAAAACTAGTACAGGAGATTTTTTATTTGCATTCAAGCCAATTGGTGATAGATAACATTAGAACTTTACCAAATATGACAAAAAAGAAACTAAAGCAGCTCCAGAGAATATGCATATTAAACAAAGGTTTTAGAGCTTCCACAACCACAAGGAATCCACGTACCTTCCCAGGTGCATCTCTCTGACCAGTAGAACCAAGACCTCTATGTGATAATGATACACCATGAGATGCAGGCATTCCTTTAAATCCATGTCTTTTCATTACACCCTAGACACATAAAATGAAACATGTTATACAAATGGGGAAAACATACCTCATTGGTTATCTCACACATCAACATTCCACTTTTAATGTATGTACCGACATACAACTAAATAATAAGATGAAGTATACAACGGTGCAAGGTAAAACACATAACAAGAATATTAGTAACACCATTTACAAATAAGCAAATGCAAACATTATATATTGTATTAAGTCTAAAAACAATAACAATGAACAAATCATAAGTTAGAGGTTGTACATTTTTAAAGGACCGAGTATTATAAAAGGCGCAAGGCACATTACAGGCGCTAAGGATACATAGTGAGGCATGGGCTTCAATGAAGCGAAACCTGGTTTTAGAATTTTTTTTAAAAAAAAAGTTTGAACAGAATAAACTAACTAGAAGCTGAGACTTGACGCAACAGTAAAAATTGCCACCTTGTGACCTTGGTCACCGATTTTAGCAAAGAGTTACAGCCTCTCAACAAAACCAAGGGTAAGGTTGCTTACATAAACACCCTCCCCGGACCTCACAATATTGAGAGTAGTGTGCATTGTACCATCTTTATAATCATATAAATAAGCAATTCAAACATATTCTTCTTTTACTTGACAACTATTCAACCATAGTAATTAAAGGTGCGCCTCACTCGAGGTTTAGGGACTTCTGGCATATGTGCCTTAGGGCGCTTAGTATGTACTAGGCACACATACACACACACACACACAAAAAAAAAACTCCCCTCAAGCAGTTTAAGCTCTTTTGTGTGTGTGTAAATTTTGGAAAAGGGGTAATCATAAATAATTACTTTGTATTATTGCTCACAAACACAACTATCCTAAAGAATTTTCCAAAACTCCTAACTACCCCTAAGTTTATTTCTACTGCACATAAATATCCTATAGTTTGCTACCCTCATCCAGTCATTAACCTCGTTCACTATTCATGTGAAAAAACTAAATTTCCTATCCTATCATTTCAAATTTTCTAAATTCTATTCTCTTTTTTTTAAATATTATGCGTTAGTAATTATATATACACATACATACATAATGTATCGACATAGAGCATATTATATATACACTGCAACATAACCAAAACTTAATTCACCTCTCAAACACCACCATGCAACTGCTACTTACCCTCTATCTGACTGGCCTCCTATATCCTCCAAATAAATAAATAAAACATATGGTCCAGTCCATCCTATTAACAATGTTCGATGTTATTTTTGTTGAACCCTAGCAACTATCCATCCTTTTGGGTTCAAGGTGACTCGTTCTATGTTACCAAAATAGTAACGTTTTCAGCGTAGATATACCTAGTAGAACACACAAGTGTCTCAGAAGTATGACAGCTCGACAATTGCAATCCACTATACAATAATTAGAATGGTGTGGATGTTATGTTTAAATGTAGTAACTAAAAGAGTATCCCTTAGTCTTCCAGCAATCCTGGTATATTAGAAGGCTCATACACAATAATTACTGATAAAGGAGCATGATGCATTATTTTTGTGATTGTGATGGAATTAATGGCATTCTCAATCTTGAATTTCCATGAAGATATTAGAGGACGAATTAACAACAATCATCAATTCATATAATAAGATGTCGGCAGCTCAAATAACAAAGTACCTGAAAACCTTTCCCTCTTGATATTCCGGTTACATCTACATGTTGGCCAGGAAGAAAATGGCGAACACCAATTGAGTGACCAACAGGAAGTAGGGCATCTTCTGTCACAGGAAACTCCCTCAACTTCCTCTTCATAGTAACACCTTGATTTCTAAAATGACCCACTTCAGGTTTTGTCAAGTGCTTTTCTTTCTTCTGCCCGCACCCAATCTAACCAACCACACAGCACAACACCAGTACATCATTAAAATAACATCCACCAAAGCCCCCATACCTTAATCCCCTCTATACCTCTTGCTGATAAAACTCAAGAATTGAAAGGAAACAAATAAACAAATCCTTTGATCTCGAGTACAATGCTATTGAGTTCTTAATAATATAAATCAAACTCAACCCACTATACAGTATTATTCAGTTCTAATTTCCAAGTTAGCTCATAAAAATCAAACACTGAAAACTTAATAAAAACAACTAATTTGTTTGATCTCAAGTACAATGCTATTGAGCTCTCATTAATATAAATCAAACTCAATCCACTATACAGGATTTTCAGTTCTAATTTCCAAGTTAGCTCATAAAATCAAACACTGAAAACTTAATAAAAACAACAAATTGTTTGATCTCAAATACAATGCTATTGAGTTCTTAATAACAAAAATCAACCTCAACCCACTATAAAAAAAAATTCAGTTCTAATTTCCAAGTTAGCTCATAAAATCAACCACTCAATACTTCAAAACGGAAACAAAATCTCACAAACCCTCTAAAAATTTGATCACCTGTAGGGCAAAGATGCCTTCTTTTTCCAGAGTCTTGACCTGAGTAACGATATTATCATCAATCCAGAGGACAGTAATTGGAACCCTAGCACCCCATTTATCCCAGAGGGCAGTCATTCCACACTTCACGGCGATGACCCCGGTTCGCTTGGATTTGGGAGTCATGACTCCACGCTTCGGGACTATAATCCGGCCATGTTCTTCGATCTCGCTGGAATCGACCAAGGGCTCGAAGCTGAACCTCCTGATGATCTGAAACGATGCGGGTGTAAATGAAGCAATCTGGTTTGTGGAGAGCTGACGGAGCCGAGAAATGAGGCCTCTCGATAAGGCCGACATGTTTGAGCAAGTGTAAATGGAGTGTACGGAGAACTAGTTTAAGCGTAAAGTGAAGGATTCGATGGCATGACGATCAGTGAAGTGTGTGAAGAACCGGAGGTTGAAGGAGAACATCTCTGCGTTTAGGGAAAGGAGAGGGATTTAGTTGTAGGGTTTTAGGGGATTTATCTTCTGCTTTTATGAGCTTTGTGTGCTCCTAGTCGCTTCCAATTGGGTCCTGCCACGTGCATATACAAAGAGGACCATTGTTTATTTATTTTATTTTTTTTGATCAGTAAAGAGGACCAATTTAAGGACTTGGTTGTAGGGAAAATGTTCTTTTGTCTTCGTTTTTCAAATTTTTTTTTGTGAATTCATCCTCATTTTCGATAACAAGAGCCGTCGTAGTTATACGGATCTCATATCTTACTATCAAAACGGTAGGAGAGAACAAAAGCTACTCTATTTGCTAAACCAATAAATAGTGTGTATTTGATTAATCACTTTGGATTCTCTTTGAGGTCTTGAGTTCGAGTCTCTTTGCTGATCTTGCTAACGTTATGAGGTGAGTTATTTAGGTGTAAGAAAAAGAGCTATACCTATTGTGTAGGTCATCTGATAAAAAAATAGGGACTACTTGATTTATATTACATTGGTTGTGAGTATCTATAAGCTTGGATTGATAGGGTTGGGCATGTTTAGAGGCGGACTGGATCCGGACCTAATGGATTTGGTCTGGTCTTCGGTCCATCACTCTTGTGTTCATTCAGTTTGGTCTAGTCCATTTCCGGTTCGGACCGATTTTAATGATTTATATCAAAATTATATGTTTTAAAATATATTTTATTAGTAATTATATTTTTTTATTTTTAAATCATTTTTAGTACACTAAACTTCATTAATATTGATTCCATCAACTTCAATTTCAATTATTGATATTATTTCTCTAATATTTTATTTAAAATGATTTATTTTTAATTTTTAAAATTTA
>JAYMTE010001151.1:0-14239 GCA_036897545.1 Pelargonium fulgidum
TAATGGGTGTATGGTATGTACGAAAAGATGAAGCTTGTATGACACCGTTTTCATAATCTAGTGATGAAATGTCAATATTGAATAAGAAATTCAATTAACAAGCCACAGATTTAACAACTGTATAAACCATGCATCAATTTCCTTGACAACACATCATTAAATTAATTTGGAAGAACAGATTTCCAGTCCCACAAACCTTTCAAGTCCACGCTGCTCGTATAAGCCCCATGACCACCTTTGGCACAATCATTAGATGGTAGAGCACTGAGGAACCATGGAAGTTTCTCCTTGAAGTGTGATGTAGATGGGCGATCATTATGTAGATCTGAGTGACGGAAACACTAAAGAATTCCTAATATAGTTAGTAAGTATGCATGAAACACAATTAAATATTGACATACAAAAATCTAAACATCCAATAGAAAAGGATATAGTTAACTATTTCGCAGAGAGTAAAGTATATTACCGTCATACAATCTTTGCACACTCCATCCAAGCGGCAAATTTCATTAGCAGAACAGCAAGGGGGCTGGAATAAAACTAACTTTTATCAGTAACTCATTAGTTTTCATTAATGAAAAATGACCACTAAACCATTATCATTATAGTGCAGACACAATCAACTAGTTTATAAGAAACTTCTAAAATATTGGCTTAAACTCATTGTGGCAGCATAACAATATACTTACTCTCAAATCAATGAATCAAAATTTGACACGCTAAACTGCATACACTTAAAAACATGGTTCCAATTTGAACAAATTTCCACAAAAGGGAATGATTTCATTCTAATTTAATGCACCATAGAATTATTTTTTCATACTGCATGAAATTTCAGTATATGCAGCCGTCTACTAAAAGATACATTTGGGAGGAATAAAAATTGGCCTTTTTAATGAAAATATTAGGTCTCAATAAAATAATAATTATTAATGATTGGACCATGACCTGATCATTAGGAGGACAATAGCTGCCATTTGTGAACTTGCGACAGCAACCAAAAGCCTCTGGAGATATCCATACAAGAAAATCATCGAGCCAAGAAGCAGCAGGCTTAGCAATGTAACTTGACTCTGGTATTAAGGATGCTCTTGTGATCTATGTGGAAAAACAACATATTTTTATCAAACAGAATCCAAAAACGACAGCAACAAACAGTCAGACAAAACAAAGATAATGTTGCAAAAGGTTTAAGATCTGCATGTTGCATCAATTGTGATAATTCTTGATAAAGCAAGCACCATAATAATATTTATTATTATTATTATTTTGGAATTGAATCTGGAAATCCAATACTTTTGCAAAACACAGATAATGACAATGAGAGCCTTTTAAATCAGGACTTCGACATAGTAAAATATATAGGGTCTCCAAAAATCAAATTTCATCTTAGGAAAGAGAACAAAGGTATTACCTCATTTAACAGAGAGTTTGAGTCACATTGGCTGATGGAGCACAACTGGTTCGTATGTATTGATTCTGAACTGTAAACCAGAGTATCATCAATGCAAAGAAAATGTCAGTTAATCAAGCATTGAGATATAACATCATTATGTTATCACTTCGGGAACTTGTCTACTTAAGTAGTAGACTGTGCAATATCAATATATGAAAGAGATATTGAAGATCACACTTCTTAGGATTTGACTGAACCCCCCTAGATAGGCAAATAAGAAAACAAAAACTAACTACAAATACCTATAATTGTAGTTCTTGACAACAAAATATAGTGGCGGTCCAATTCTGAGAAACTCTGAGACATTATTGAAATACCCCTATACAGGAATAGCGATGTAGCACCAAAAGACTGAATGAGCACGTCATCATTTTTGTATAGTTTACATGCTCTTTATACAAAAAAAAAATGTCAAGAAGTTAAACCTGTAGATACGAGTCTCGAGGAAGAACAATCTTTTGTTCCAAACCAGGTTCAATCCTGGTGCTTAATGCCTATAAGAATGTGAAAAATTAATTTTATGACAGGCAACAACTAATAAGCATCAATGATCACTGAAAATTGCAGAAAATAAAAGGAAAGAAAGAACTTACAATGCTAGCCAATGTGAGCGCAACAAAGACTGAAATGACAACTATTTTGACTCCCCAATGACTCAGAATGGGTGCATGCACCTCCTAAAAGTGGACACAGAAACCAAGCTAGCTTAGGAAAAAATGGTTTTCAACATAAACAAGGAAATCAAGATAACTGATGCACTAATTAGATTTTTGCAAGTATTAGTTCTACAGTTGTCAAGCCTTTTAGAAATGTAAATCGTTTCCATAATATAATCCAAAATAAACACAACCAGCCAAACCAGCCAATCATATTATATTATATTTCCACAATACCAATCTATAGCTTTATAGCACTTCTTCAAGAGTTGTAACAACAAACACTTTCACAACAGTTATAGGCAGGCTAAACACACTTAAGGATCGAAAGGTATTCTGCCATGAACTTGGCACATATTCTGCAGTTTGGTTCTTGTGTCACAAATTTAGATATATGACAACCAGAGAAATTCCATTCAAAACATGAGTTCCTTACCGTCATATATCTAGCAAGCAGTCCAGGTTTTCTCTGGCCAATACCTTCATATGCATGAAATATTCTCCAATTAGATTTTATCAGCTTAAGAAAGAAAAGGAAGTTTGATGTATCCTATAGAGATGCATAAGTCAATGCAATTCAGATAGTTAGGACAGTGCATCAATTGAACGTGAATTAAAGAACTCATAACGATACCTTTATCAGTGTCAACATATGAAGTTTTTATGCATGGGAAACAATCAACTCTCTTATCTTCAGTTCTCAAGAAGTCAAAAACTATCAAAGCGACAAAAGCAGTGACTTGCAAGAGAAAGTCCAAAAGAATAGCCAGTGCTGCAAAAGGATGTGACTGGAAATTGAACAATGGGCTTGATATATAAAACAAAAATAATATGAAATTTGAAAATACTAGTTGATGGAAAAATTGATTGACATGGCGAAAATTTTCTCACTAGCAAACATGGAGAACACACGACATGCAGGCATTGGAATAAAACTTCCAACTGCAAATGCCAAAACCTCAGATAAACTAGCTAGTGTTATTGATGGTCCCACTTCAACAAGTGCATTACTTATGCGTCCTTCCAAGGGAAACTCTATTGGTTGCCGTTTAGCAGCATGTACAAGAATGCACATATTGTCTACCCCAACCTGACAAGGAAGGAGAGATGAGAAAGTTGTAAGCAACTACAACATGGATGATGTCAAACATACCCATGATTGAACAATTTGTAACAGCAGCCAAAATATTTAAGCAGATATGTTAAAATGACATAATATTCAAATTATAGCTTCCACACACTTTTCAAATAAAATAATAATAATTATATAAAGTAGTTTGACAAGTTTGAGGAATACACTAATTTGGCTTTAAATCAACAAAATATAACGCTAGGCATGAATCTATGTTTCATGATGACAGATAACCGAACCTTTACCATAATGTAAACTTAGCAAAAATTTATGCATCCAAGAAAGGTAGGTGCTGAAATTGCTAAACAAATCAAATAATATGACTTAATTTAATTGCATCTAATGGTTGACACGTCTATAACACAATCTAGTATATGATGGTTCGTAGAAGAGATAGATAATCACATAAAGCGTAGATGATATCAAAGGGGAAAACTTACTGCTAGAACAAGAAACGGAATGACTTCCATAATGATAAGGGTAGACTTTACACCTATAGCACTGAAAAGTCCAACTGATCCAAGAACAGATAGCATAACAAGCATAACTCCTGAAAGACCAAGCAATACCTGCAGTACAACCAAGTGTTCAGTCTGGAGGATCAATAAAGGGGAAATATTAACATTCCATAAGAAACCATCAATAATTCTTCAACATGATGCATAGGTTCTACTCGGACAGATGAAATTTGAAACCATAAATGATATCATACCTTAGATGAAATGTAAAAGGACGATATACGAGGTGTATCGCCCAAAGTCAGAGAGATGTAACCAAACATAACAAGATAGCTTATCTGAAATCAAATTAGATGGAAAACTGAATAAGAAACCAGCAAAGGAAAGAGTTAAATCAAATGCGGCACACACACACACAGAAATTACATAAGTTTACCAGTATAGTTATAACATCTGCGGTACTCTCTCTTTTCAGTTCTTCCTCAACAGAGCTTTCAGATGAAAAGGAAAGAGTTAAATTTTTAGACTGCACCAGTGGCAACAACTCATCCTGCCACGGGGATGCATTAAGATAAAATAGATTAGGAGGAATCAAGCCAAAAGGTAGCACAGAGGCACCCTCCATCAAAATTAATATTACAAAAATAATGGTATGTATATTCTAGGTTAACCCTGTTTCCTAAAGGTGAATCTAGATGAGTAGCTTTTATGCAAATAGCCACTGTTCTGAACTATAAGAGCGATGACCATGCTTAATCATATGTTCTTTACTAATAACCTCAACTTATCTCTATGGAAAGTAAATTTTCGAACATTTCAAAATAATCTGTAGAATCCTCTTTTTTTTATCAATGATGTTTAAAAGTTCCGACATTCTCAAACAATATGCAGAACATTTTACCGCCCACCTTCAATATCCACATTCTAGGTTATCCACATATCTTTTTCGTGAGTGTTTCCACATAAGCACAATTACAAAGAGGATATATAGAGGCATTGACCATCCAGAACAGAGTTACATTCCATTTTTTGCTACATTATTACAGCAATGGCACAGGATAACAGAGACTGATCATTGATGTATAAAATTAAATCTTCAAAAAAATTCCAATTGAAGACAGAAATGATTTCCTCAACACGAAATTTGAAAGAGAATTTAACCTAGTAGGCAAAATTTGGCTAAAGAAGAGGCTATATCACAGGAAAAGAAGCCTGCCTCAAAATCTGATACGGTTTCACACAGAATGATAAAACGCAATTACTTAAGCAGTTTTACTTACCTTTGGCCGGAGAATATCACCTTAGAGTAACTCTATGAGGATGGTAGTATGAAATATTTTGACTCAATTACTAGTAGCGGGTTTTACTCTAATTGGAACTAGCATTATTTATAAGAATTAGATATAACTGTAACGTGTGTTAAGATAATTATCTAGACAATATCCGCAGAGGTATTTGTTACATGTGAAATTGTGAATAAAGTCCTCCAAGATACATTTCCAAGTACATTGGCAAAATTATGTCGACAATCATAAACCTAATGAATATATTGCCTACTTAAGTTGTACTGAAAATAAGCAACTATTAGAACATTATAAAAAATATTGCAATGGAATCCTGCATAAAAAGAAAAATGGAATTAAAATGACGAGCTGATAGGGCAAACACCTTTGCTAACTGAATAAAAGCTTTCTCCCAGGCCACAGCCTTCCTAGTTTCATTGCCTTCTCTATTGATTGCACTGTTTACTGGATAGGTTATTATGAATGCAGAAGCCTGTGAATTACCACAACTGGTTGAGAATATTACAATAGTCCAATAAAATTGTAATGTATTGTGGATCTAAGCTCACCTCTGAATAATTGTTTCCAGGAAAACCTCCTAATGCAGTGCTTGGATCAAGAGGGGCTTTAAATGCACTCATGCATTTGTCTGCAGACGTATAATGCTAAAATAGAAGACATCATCTAATATTAGTAGGTTTTGAGGTAATATCAAAATCATAACTCACATAATTAGAATTTCTCTATAAAAATACTGAGAGAGAGAGAGAGAGAGAGAGAGAGAGAGAGAGAGGTTTTTAAAAACATATAGATAGTGGAGTATCAGAATATACCTGAAAACAATATTTGACATGGTCAAGTCCGCCATAGTCACCATCTGGTCCATAGTTTTTAGGATTCATTTTGAAATACTATCGCCCATAAAGTAAAAATAAGATAAGAAAACAAAAATAGAAAACTAGATTGATCACGGTTAACCAGAAAAGCACCGTATAGCAATCAGCATATTATATCAAGTTAACAGCATGAGAAACTTCTGATAGACAGATCTTTTAATTTCAGGAGGTTTCATGGTGAGAAACACGCCAAATAGATGTACAATAAAGATATGTTTTCTGAGAGAAACCATGAACAAGAGCATAGACACAGATAAACTTAAGTGTCTCAAGATAAAGAAACAAACCTAACTGAAGTGGCGTAGTCCCTATAACATAGATATAGGTGTCTAAGAAACTCATACTAGTAGTAAGCTGTAGGATTAGTGGGTTCAGATAAAGGATTCACTATCCTAACCCTGTATTGGAGAACAGACCATCTCTATCTCATGGTGAAGAACAAAAGATTTTCACTCATGCCATTTGAGAATGCTAATATATCCATACTAATGGAACTAAGGGAGGTTGGTAACCGATATAACATCCCAGTTTTACTTCTAGAAATAAGAAACTGGTCATCATCCCTTTAAATATGAGCCAAAAGTATCCTAATCCCAGAGCAATCCTGTAGTGATGTTCCTATGAAATATGAACAGATATGAATTGGATGATAATACTAACATGAACTGCTAAACATAAAATAAATCACAAATTTCATGAAAATTGCACCCCTTGTGCACCGCACACTGCAGACTACTCTTTAAATTCATATATAGGTGCAAATTTAAGACCTGAATAACACTTTGAGTGGCACAAGCTTGCCCAAGTGGCTTCATGCAAATATCTGTAAGAGATACCATTGACCCAGAAAAATTTGCTCGCAGCCCATCCACCTATGAAGATTGAGTAAAAGCCAATGAATATGAACATTACAATAGTACAGAAAAGAAAGAAACACTATAAATGTTGACCTATATGTAAAAAGGAAATAAAAAATGATATCCACCACCAGCCACATAATTTTATTACAATATTAAAATAGCTTAACGAGAAGCCCCAGTAAATACCTTCTTCTGAACTTCGAAAAGTAAGTTGATATTGTCTTCTGTCAGGATACTAGGTGATGTGCCATTACCAGCTGGAATAGTGGCTAATATGAGCTGAAAAGATAAGATAAATTACTACTTCACATCCTTTTAAGGAGAACTTTCGTAACCTTCTAACCTTAATCTCTCTGAGTAAGACCCTACTCTTTAATTGGCCAACCCGAAGTAAAATTATAGCGAAAAGTAAATAAAATATTAAATAATCAATAAAATACATCAACGGAAACCTGTTCAATTCTGTAAAAAGGGGCAAGGTGGTTGTCAAAATATTGTTTCTCTTCTGCAGCTTTACTTCCAGGCCCTACCCATAGCTGAAACACGATGTATTAAAAACATGAAAGATGTATAGGAAAACCAACAAAAAACTAATGTGATTTTTCCGATTATTTGACTGTTGATAAATGACCAAGAAGTTTAATGTTAATAAAAGACCCCTGTGTCATGGTAATTAGAGATAATACTAGTTAAATTATATACCTAAGTACATGTTGCTGCTTCAATGAACAAACTACACAGTTCACACTATTCAAAAGAAAGCAAACTAATCCACCAGTTGGTGTCATAGACAACAAGTTTTGAACTGTAGTAATGGACAGGATAAATACTCAGAGTTAAGGAACTAAATCATTGTTGATATATTTGAAATCCCCAAATATGTGCAATTTGTTTATGCATTCCTTATTTTGAATAAATCAATTAGCCCCATAGATTGTACTGTTGAGCTTGTTTCCCTCCTTGGGATCCTTGCTCTTTTATCTAATACAAATATCTCTTTCAATGGTTTTTGTATAACTTTTTTGGCATCTAAATGTGGGCTTTCCTCCACAGAGAAGAAAACAGTAGACCTGTCGTGTCGTCTTGGTGTTCTAGTAGTCAGCATTTGGTTTGGGTTTCCATTTGTTTTTTTGAGTTATTTTCTAAATTCAACCATGCTTAAGTGGTTAGAGGGGGAGCCGATTGGTCATCTCCTGCGGTGACATCAAAAAACTTCTCCAATTTGTATTTCTTAGACAAGCTTTTCTTGCCTCATACTTTCTAATGGTTTTTCACAATTCAAGTGTCAATTCAGTGACACCTTGAGTTTGATGGGATGTTGAGATATTTTGAATCCCATAATATGTGGTACTTGTTTATGTATGTCATATTTTGAATACATCAATTAGCTCCATAAATTTGCTATTTCCAATTTAAATTTGAGTCTAATTCTAGCAATGCCCTATATAATTATAAAGGGCTTGTATTCTAAATCAATATTAACAATAGCATTTCATTTTCTCTACAATCATATAAACAGCTTCAAGCAGATTTGACAACAATGAAAATTCACAAACATAACATCGAATGAAGCACTAATGAGCAGGGTGTGACATTATGTTCACTTGACAATAGAAAAGTTTTCTATAAACATACCTTCTCAGGCCGAGTCTCCACCTTGAAACGAACTAGACCTAAACAAAGTAGAAGAACTATAGCCAATGAAGAGCACAACGTGAGGGTTGGATTTCTAGCAACCCAGGTTCCATACATCCTGGACATAGTATGTTGCTCATAAAGTAAGCAAACAAAAAAAATCACTAACTGAATGCAAAAATAGTGCAGGCAGGGACCTGTAAAAATTTGACATGTATCCTTGCACAAATGAAAGCTTGACCCTGTGCCTAGTTTGAGGAGCATCCTCAAGCATCTGATAATCAGCAAACTCATAAGGTATATGACATAGAGCAATGAGACAGACATACATACAAAGAACATGATATAAAATAATGGAGAATTTAATGTAAATAGCAGTCCCACATTGATTGAAGATAGTAAAGTTAAGCTTAATATAAATTTAAGAGCATTACCCAAATACCAAAACCTTTTAGAATAAACACTTGCATCCAAAGGGAGCCCACAAAGTTTAAGTTCTAACAGTAATTATTTGAAAAAATGGAAACTGAAAAAGGAAAATCTGTACATGAACTGAAAAATGTAAGCATGCTAAGGCGTTGACATAGAATTTAAGACCTACTCAAAGAAAGGCAATATATATAAGGAACAAATTCAAAGTAGCAAAAAATAAGCCCACTCTGTCAACTTGAAAAGAAAAAAAAAATCTGTTTCCCAAGTTAAATGGCCATAGATGAAATTGATTATATAGACATGTATTATTTGTATTGAGCAGTGAATCAGCACGTACCTGTATGGGGAGACCGTCATCCTTTTGCCTGTCAACAGAACGGAGTTCACCATCATTCCGGACATTATGAAATGATTTCATTCTAGAAGCTGGATTCCTTTCTTTCTTCCAATGAAACAATCCCCATCCTAGAAATAAAGAAACCAACATAATATATAGGATAGCTAAAGCAATGTCAACACATTTCGCCTGCAATTATCAAACAGTGAATCCCTATCAGATGAATGTATGATTATATATAAAAAATAAAATAAAAGCATTCAGTCTGCTGCAAGAATAACTCTAATTTAGTATGAACAAGATAACGAAAGTTTACCCTTCTCCCAAACAATCTCTCTCACCTTAAGAGACCCAATTCTCACAGAACAGGAACCCTCTTTGTGAGTAGGAGTTACTGTACTAGAGCAGGCAGGAGATGAAGGACAATCACCACAAGAACAACCCATTGAGTTGTCACCACATGAGTAAGTAGATACATTCATAGGTTGCATTCCATATGGCTCAGGAATACTTGACAGAAATGTAATAGCATATGGTGAACCTGGCATACCAGGACCTGCTCGCCTACCGATGAAAGCAAACCACTCTGCCAAAAGAAATCAAGGTATGAGCTCTAAAAGTTGAGTAAGGGAAACAAACTTTAAAATACTACAGGATATAGCTTAAGCCCCAATTCTTTTAAGTTCATTTTACATAAAAATCACCAACCAAAAGCACCTTGTAGCATAACATTGCAATATAAAAACATTCTTGATTTTCTAGAAATTAGTAAGTTGATTCCCTGACCATTAAGCTTTGGAATCATATATCCATATGTCAGCAACAAGTACCATCTACGTATAGTGACAATTTGAAAGCTTTTCAATTACAAAAGATGAGTTCCTACTAATCATGGGAATCAACTCCCAGGAAAGCACCACACTATCCAGCTTTTAATATGGTGAAAACTGTCGAGGAAATGACAGACAAACGTAGCATCTCCAACAAAATCACTGGGATGAAGGTGATGTTGACCAAGAATGCACACCAACACTAGAAGTTTGCATTGCTAAAGCTGGAGGAATGATAAACTATATCCAGAGTGATGAAGTTTATATAATTGTGAGGAAAAAACTATTGACATATTCAAGAAGGATAAACAATAAGAGAATAACGTAGAGATTTTACCCTTAATTTCTCCAATGTCAACGTACCTTTAAAATTTTGAGCACCCGCACCAATGAAATCCATAGCTCGTGTATTCATGGTACCAAATTTCACATCCTTGCAGGAATTGTATAGCCCTTCACCAAAAGCATCAGTTACAAGAAAATCAATCCCATCCACGGTCAAATTGTTATTAACCTGAACAAAAAAAATATAAGTAAAAAGTACATTGAAACATACGAGCACATTTAGAAGATGACCAAAAAGAACTCGTAAGAATTCAACTTGTAAGAATTCCTGACCTTCGAAACAGAGGTGACATTAATAAATAAACTCTGATTCGGCGAGCAGGTAAGCTCACAAAACAAATTTAGAAAGTTTCTCAAGCAAGCCGGACAGCCAACAAGAAAAGGAATTGCCTGCATAGAAGTTCATAAACTGAAATATATAAATGATATAACCTGTATGAAGGAGGAAACTTTATATAATGTATCCAAACACAAATAAAGTGCCAACTCCAAAATAGTGTTCCTTCAACTAATACTTTTGTTTTAGGGATGATATCAAAATTGTTATTTCAAACATGATTTAAAATATATATCCTTCCTTCCCACCACGGGTGAGCAGCTAATCTTAAATGTACAAATTACAATAGGATATTGACAGAAATCTTACCTGTTGGACTTGTGCCCGTAATGTGTCAAACTGAGTTTCTGTACAACAAACATTGCCAGTAATTGTCGGGCACAAACTTTGAATCTTTGAAGAAAGCAGATCATCCGGCTGGGAAGCACAGAAAAATATATCACAATGTTTACATATGCCAAACTAGTAGCAGAAGAGTATCAACCTAAAAAATAAAACTCAAAAACAGAAAATATATATTTGATCAAGAGCAAACTGAATAATCTAAAAAACATGCCATGACAGTTGATTAGCAATATAACTGAAACAGAGATATAATGCCATAAACCCTTAAAAAGTTTGAAAAGGAAAGAAAAAAAAAATCAAGTGCATTAAAGTTGATTCTCATAAGACAGTTTACCAAATGTAACTGATGCAATTTTTCATATCCTTGCATCACTGCCAACAAATTCAGTGAAAGGAGATAGAGCCCAAAGTTCTTGTAAAAATTACCTTCACTGATGGAATGTTATACGGACAGTTTAGCACTTTTTTATCACCACGCTGTCCACAAATGTCATACATTGAGCAATATCCTTCCAAATGTCTTTCCCTAATTAACAATTAAGAAAGAAAGAAAGAAAACTAAATAAAATAATAATATAAAAAACTGTTGATACGTAAGCAAAAAAAAAAGGAACAATGAAAGAAAAAACAATTATATGTCTTAAGTATAACATATATGTGAGGGAGAAGAATTAAACTTTATGGTGATAGCCAAACTAGTTTCATTTAGAGGCAAGATAAGCAATTAAACTTCTCCATGAAATGAAAAATGTAGGCGCATATCGCATGACACAAATAAATTGATTTGATTCCGATAATAATATACCAAAGTTCAGATTTTCTTTCTCTAACGGTGACAACCAATGATAAGAGTCCCAAATGCAACACTGCCAAACTAATTTTGACAGGCATAAACAGAAGTATAACACTGTTAGTTGCATGCACAGCAAAGTTAGGTGGGACTAATAAATACATCAACAACAAACCAGATTGTAACATATGTGACCAAAAACACTTCAGAAGGAATTTCCACATCCTCACAAACAGACAAACTATTAGCCATTTGAAGAAGACATTCTTTGGCATAACATACATGAAATTTGAAAAGGAAAGCACGACTTTAATTAAGTTTGAAAAAATCACGCCTAGAGCTGACCAATGGTAGCTATACAAATACTATGCAGCTAAGCATCAAGGAAGTCTCACCTGGATGAAGCATTGGATGCCAAAAGACGAGCCGTTATATAACTCTCTGCGCTGACTGTAGACATCATAAATAAAACCTGCACATGTAATTTCTCATATTTAGTCCATTTGATCCGGGAGAGTACTCAATATCTCATATCCCCTGAACCATATAACCCATTTTTACACATTCAGTCAAGTTGACACCATGACATAACATAATAAATCCCCTGAGGTAGACAGGGCATGGATGCACAAGTCCTCCTTCAAAAAGAAATAAAAATCACCCAAATACATTCATACTAAGGCCCCGTTTGGCGTCTCAGAAAAAAGGACCCGAAATCTCTCGCTTCAAAGCTTAGAAAATGGAATTCCAGTTCAATTTACAAATTCTTCAAACTGAGGCCCCGTTTTGGCAGCTGAGAAAATGTTCAAAACGAAATACGAATAAACAAAAAAAAGGCGAAATTTCTCGTTTCAAAGCCAAAAATCCTGCAAGGATAAATCCAGAACAAGAGAATGGAGTTTGAATTCCAATTTCTCTCACTTTCTCAGCAACCAAAAGAGGATGAAAATTAAATTCCAAGAGTAGGCACACAAATCTAGCGAGCAAAAACTTAAGCCGCAAGAAAAATAAAAAAGAACAGCTAAGAAGAGAAGAAGCAGAATTGCGGTAGCAAAGCTTGCCTGGAACAGAGAAATGGAGAAGAGAAACCCTAATCCAGACGCCATGGAGGACCTGCGCGAGAGCTCCATTGGAGCTGGAAATGAGCAGAGCACACTCTATTCGTACTTTTCTGGTGTGGGAGAAATAGAGTTTGGGAGGAGTGGGAACGAGAAAGTGGCCGTTGCGGTTTCTTTTTTATGTTATTCTCTACTAATAATACACAGAGTAGTATAGAACTGTACACTCACACCGTCACACGTCTCGCACTCTCGCTGTAACTGAATTTAGAAATAACCGTATCTACAAGTTACTGAGGAACTCAGAAATTAATGTCACTCAGAGACCACTCCAGTCGCGACTCCCGATTTTCATGTTTTTTTCTGCGAAACAAATTGTACTTCCTTTATAATTACAGAAGTAACCTTGCTTTCGGCCCTAAGCCAGGAGGTGTTTTGAGTAATTACCAATTTATTTGAATTTTGAGATTCAAATTCGGATATTCATGATCTATCGGATAAATATGTGGGATGGTGGGATTGAAACGAGTGGCTACATCAACTTTAATCAAATGTACAAATAAATCACATTTGACTATAAGTACATGAACTTTTAATTTTAAACAATTAAGTCAAATTCACTAACAGTGTTAACTTTTTTCGTTAAATATACTTATGTGACTGTTATGTGTCATCTTTTAAGATGTGTAGCATGACATGGACAATATTGATGATGTGTCATTTTTGTACGCAAAATATTAAACAACTTTAGAATCGTGTGCAAATTAACTATTGAACATTAATTTATTTTTTTTCTGTCCGCTCACATTTTCCTCCCCACTATTTCATCTTCTTCTTTTGGGATGCACTTCCCTCCAAAAATTGTTAGCCAAAAAGCCTCGATAAACATATAATTTAAACGAAAAGTTGTGAAAATTGTTTTTGGTTGCTACAGAAGCTACAAAAACGCATTAGTTATTCAAAGAATCATTGAGGTTAATTAGCTAGAATTGTAACCAATTAATTAGTTGAGAAAGAGAAGAGATATGTACCGGATGAAATTACTAAAAAAGAAATAAGGGATATTACAAACAAACTTATAAAAGTAATCAAAATTAACATGAAAAGGAAGATAGGAGAGAAGAAGAGAAAAAATTAATTTAATTTAGACTAACAATCATGAATTGTAAAATGTCGTTAAATTTGTTTTTAAAAGTTACATGTCATCATAATTATAAACGCCATGGTATCAAAAATAATAATTACAAACGTAAATTTCACGTCATAAAAAAATCATAATTATTTTTAACTGAATAAAGTTAACACCGTCAATAATTTTGTCTTAATTGTTCAAAATTAAAAATTCATGCATCTATTTGTATAAAGTTTGTCAAATGTGACTTATTTGTA
>JAYMTE010001152.1:0-14235 GCA_036897545.1 Pelargonium fulgidum
CAAAGAGGATCAATCTAAAGCCTTATCGAGACGAAAAGAACTCCATCTTGTTCCCAGGTGAAGAAGAGGCTCCTCAGGTTTTTTATTCCCATATGGAGAGTATGCCACCCGTAACTCTTGTAATCTTGTCACGCCCCACATGCATCTTTATCTCCCCAAATTTCAGCTCTTTCTTGATCACTCATATTTTCTATTTTTGTATCATATAAAATTCTGGCCTATGTTTTTTTTTATTTTAATTATTAGATTTAATTCTTCTTCTCCACTGGCTTCAAACCCCAAGTTCCAAGAGCATAATTTTAGCATAATAATAAGAGTTGGGTGACCAACAATCTAGCCTTGATTAGGTTTGCTTACTACGGCATTCACACTCCACTTTCTTTCTTCCACACCACTCCTTCAGCCTCTTCCTCAATCAACAGCTCCGCTATTTTTCATTGTCTCCCTTCCAAACAATGCCCAATTGAGAACCGTAATCTCAAATTGCTTTTGCTTCGTCCCTAGTTGATTTATCTGTTTTTTTTCTCTCTCTCTCTCTCTCTCTCTCTCTATGTATTAGTCATTTTTCACGGAGGTGGAGCCAGGTTTAAAATAGAAGTGTTATGCAATTGTAATTTGCAGGAGAGAGGAAGCTTGAAAGGTAGTTTGTGGGAGACAAAGTTGTTTGAAATTGGATCTCTCAGTTTGTTTATTAGAAAGCTGGTATCAGAACCTGGTATCAGAACCTGTTATCAGAAATTTATTTATATTTACATTCTGTCTATGAAACTGTGTTATGATTATTATTACATATTCAGCTTTACTGCAAAGTGAAATGTTGTGGCTAGTAAGATATATCATCTTTCATGTATGCACACCATTTAGTGGTGGCATATTATCATTCATGGAATACAACCTTGACCCTTGGATCAGTTACTGCAATTAGGTCCAAAGTTACTTTTCTAGGTTTAAATACTCAATTTATTAAAAGATGAGAATGAGATTTAGAATGTCAAAGATGGATCAAACAAATTAAATCTGATGGAGTTGATGAACAAAATACAAGAATGTAGGAGGATCAAGGCATAGGCTTTCTGGCCATGCCTACTTCTTTGGGCGTGGTCTCAAGCATTTTGAATATGGAGCAGTACTTGTGTCCTAATGGGATTGTCATTGAGGATCTTTCCCACTTGATTGAGGCTCATTGGGATTGCTCACTTGTTCATGCTTATCATGAGGTGAATACAGTTGTTGGCACCCGGCCTCCAGTGGGTTGGGGAGAAGGAAAGGTACTATATTTTTATGGATATTACGGAGGAGGTTAAGCGTTGCTTGGCCGTGGGTTGGGGGGAAGGAAAGGTACCATATTTTTATGGAAAGGTACTATATTTTTATGGATATTACCGAGGAGGTTAAGCGTTGCTTGGCTAGTGATAAACCTGGTTGTGACTGTGAGGGTGGTTGCTGTTCCCTCCAGTTTCTGATTTTCATATTTCCTTCCTGCTTCCCTTTTTAACATGTGAGGATGCTGAGAGCAACTCGTAAAAGTCCATGAAGAGTATACGGAACAAGAAAAAGAAAAGTACTATCATTTGTTTACAGGGAAGCTTACCCTGATACAAATGAGCTGTAAATACGATGAAAAGTTCCTTAAATGAAAATAATAATATTATGTGTCTGTGTATGTTTTATGTGTGTAGATGTATGCTTGGAGTGGCACCTGATGCTATTAAATTTATCAGTTAAACTGTTAAGTAACTTTTGCACAAGTATTCAGGTCCATGAGAAAAATAATCTTCTATTTTCCTGACAGATAGTAATCAAGACGGTGTTAATAAAGCTACAGACAAAAAAAGACATTATATTAAAGTTCCAAAAATATATTGGGATCTTACACGCAAGGCTGTGCTTACTATGGAGTGGATAGATGGAATTAAGCTCACAGATGAAATTGGCTTGAAGAAGGCTAATCTGAACAAGAAGGAACTTATTGACCTGGTATGGGATGAATTCATTTGTCGAACTTTAATGTAGTGGTTGTCAGTGAACCATTTCTTTGTTTCTGTTGTGCATAAGCAGTCAGCTATGTACTTACAAGCTGTATTGCACAAATTTTCTCATGTTTTCCAGAATTGTTTTTTTGGCAGGGACTATGCTGTTCTTTGAAGCAGTTGCTTGAAGCAGGATTTTTTCACGCTGATCCTCATCCAGGGAACCTTGTTGCAACTAAAAACGGCCACCTTGCATACTTTGACTTTGGAATGATGGGGGATATTCCTCGCCATTTCCGTGTGGGACTTATAAAAGTGGTAAGGGTTCTTTTCTGATAGTTCTTACTCCTTATTACAGTTCATCTAGGATCTATGAAGCACCGACACAGCGCCCTTACTGCGTGTTCAGGTCCGACAAGCGAATCAGACGTGATTTGCTACTGAAATGTGTCCAACATGCAAATCGTGATCTAAAAATTAAAGAAAAAGAAAAAAATTCTGACACGCCTCTGATTCATCCCTAACACTCGCATCGCGTTTTGGAGTCAATTTTTCTAAATAAAAATTATATATTTTTAAACCAAAATGCCGAGATCGAGGTTCTCAGTTATCTCCGGCAACTGGAACTGAAGTTTTTTACTTTTTTACTTTTTTACTTCCGTCTTCTTCACCATTTTCGGAATCGCAGATTTAGTATGTTCTTTTTTTAACTTCGCCTACTTCTGTCCTCTTCACCATTTTTGCAATCGCAACTCAGGGAAATTGAGTTAGTGGGCTCATATAGTTTAATCAAAAACTAGTTAAAGGCTCATAAGCCCATTTTTATGAAATTTTCAGTTTAATATTTTTTTATTTATGCTATATGAAAAATTCGCAATACATATATAATATATATTTAAAAAAAATAAATTTACGTGTTGATGTCGTGTCAGGATTTTTTGAAAATGAAGAATCACGTGTCCGAATTGTGTCGCATGTCGGAGTAAGAACTTATTGTGTTTGCGTACTACTTATTTGTAGTTTCCTGACTGTGTCTCCTCATTCATGGGATCTTGTTCATGCTACTTACGATTTGATGCAGCATCGAGCATAACTTTACATGCACCATTTTTATTATTATTTTAAACAATTAAGAACTACATATTTGCTTGTAGAAATTGCCGGAGTAAAATTTGTATTGTACCAATCTATAGGATACCTTGTAAAATGTTGTGTTCTCACTCCAAGTGCATATGAGTTGCTTTGAGTTGGTCGTCCTTTTAAATATTTGAGACCTGCAAATTAGGTTATTCATGTTAGGATATTTGGTTCTATATTAGGCTTGTCCCTAATGGAGTCTGTAATACACCATTGAAATCATTATTTCCTTAGAAAAAAGTATTTGAATAGGAATTTTAGAAGAAATGTAGGAATAGTAGTAACTTTAACATGCAACAATGAAATCGGCTAGGAAAATTCAAAGATAAAAAAACCCTAAGGTTCATATAATTTTTTTTGAATTATGAATTGATAATAATCAATATTATATGAGAGATTACTATAGAAAAACTAGGAAACCTCAACTGAAAAATTTGTTGCCTGAAAACTGGCTAAAATTGTTTGAATCAAGGAACTCCATGCTAATTTTTCTGATCCTTTTTCAGTCCATCTAATCATCTATACTTCGACACCTTACTCTCGTCGACACTACCAAGTGCGCCCTCCGCCACCACAGTAATAAGTTGTCTCCTTGTCTATCTCTCTTTTTGGCGAACATTATTTCATGTTGGTACCGCTGTGGCCTGATGACACCAACGACTCAGTCCATCAAGTTTCGTGATCATCTGTTGCCGAAGCCACTTTCGGCCGCCAATATTAGGTGTCCAAATTTTAAAAAATTCAAGCTTAATTTGATTTATATGGTCCAAGTTGAGAGGGACAGATTTCTATTAGAGTTTGACAATGTATTGAGGGAAAAACTTGAGTCCCCTCTTGTGGAGAGTCACTATTATATAACAAAGGGTAAACTGATTTTCAGCCCTGACATTATGCTAATTATAGATCTGTAGCCTATATTACAACTAAATCTACTCTATTTTAGGAACTAAATATTTACATATCACATAATCTACTCCATAAAATCTGCTAGCAGTAATGAGCAGATACTTACAGCTAATTATGTTGACACATGGGTGTTTGGGCTTGCACATGAGGACGCGTTTTAAAGTATAAAAATTAAATTGGGCCTTCAACTATTAGCTTAAACTTCTAATTGGGTTGGTTCTTTACAAAAAGAAAAGTAGAAAGAGAAAATCTAAGAAATTTGGCATGTATAAGACACTTCCACCTAGCTGCATTCTTGTTGGATGCATGCTAAACACTGCCCGGTGCCCTTCAAGGAGGTGATTGTGCTGTGGAAATGAGATGGACTGTGTTGAGTTGTAATATTACTTGCATAGAGTGTTTTGTCATCAGTTTTCATTTTTGTTTAAAGTTTTTGACAGCAATGTAATTTTTGCTGAGTTACTTGGGATACTGTTAATGTGAGTGAGTTGGGCTAGATATAATTTTTTTATGATGATATAATTGCAAATATCAAGTATCAATTACTTATGAATTATTTTCTTACATTGTTCATAGATTAAAGTATCTACTATAACACCAAAAACTATCACGACGTTGCAATTCTTAATAAACATGCTTAATTGTAGGCTCAAGTATATATGTAATAAGGAGGGAATGAAAACAAGTTCCATTGCACTTACTGCACTTGCAGAGTATACTGGTGAGTCATATTTCTCTTTAATAACTATTTTACATCAAGTATACTGCTCTTTGGCTTTCCCTTTAGTCATATTCCCCTTCAATGCAATGATTTATACAATATGTGTTTCCTTAAAATGTTATCTTCCTGCCTCTGCTTTTCTTCCATTCTACTCATACTTAATGTTTTCACTTAACAGAATGCGATATACGCTCATGCTTGAACACACTTCAGTTTCTTGACAAGAAGAAGGAAATCCTTAATGTGGTAAGATGCCAAGTAGATAATGCCTTTACAGATCTTTGACACAAGGCAACACGACTTTTGGTTATGTTCATACTTTTATTTTCTATTTTAAAAAAATAACAAAAGAGATTTGGGGGATTGCTATTGCGATAAATTAATTATTAGGGACAATGGCAGTCAATGGAATTATCCTTTCCAAATTGCCTGATATAGAATGGAAAGAAACAGTGAACTGTTATGCTAAAACATGATTATTCAATGGTGCTTATGCTTATCATCCTAAAGGCTGATGCCCTAAGTTTTGTATCTTGTAAGAGTTGAGGGAAATAACTTCTATCAGGTAAACTATTCTCTTACGCAATTAATAGTTACTTTTACTTGCCCAACTTTTGGATCTTAAAATCCATCTGATACGGAGAAGGTGAAAATGTAAAAAAAATTAAAGCAAAACTTTTTTAACAGGATGATGAAGTAGTTTATTTAATTACTCTCTTAATCTTTATCCATTAAAGAGATAGAGACTAATATTTTCCTCCCTACATTTCTTCCTGTCAACATTTCTAAGATCCAATTAAATTATGCGTGGAAATGGATGTGTTAAGGTGAAATGAACCATTTTTGTCCCTGCACTATCAGGCACAAACGAAAATGGTCCATGTACGTTAAAATGAACCAATTTAGTCAATTGTAGCACCCAATAGTGAACAAAAATATGTCCATATCATCATTAAAGCTGGTGATGACTACCTGACTGTCAACGTTTTGCAAGCAGAATATACAGCTAAATGGAATTAAATAGAAAGGTTCATTACATGAGCATCAGAAAAACTCACTTTTGACATTATTGACTTTAACACAAGCTAATATCATGCTTTGTATAAGCAG
Organism: Pelargonium fulgidum; assembly: GCA_036897545.1. NCBI lineage: Eukaryota > Viridiplantae > Streptophyta > Magnoliopsida > Geraniales > Geraniaceae > Pelargonium > Pelargonium fulgidum. Next base: position 5,845 of record JAYMTE010001152.1, read on the forward strand.
TGAAGGGAAAAAAATAATTTTCATTCACCTGACTAATTCTTGTGAATTATGTAACTGCTCTTGTACTGAGTTTTGCAGTAGATCTGTGCTCCTCTGACCACTTTCGAAGTATTGGTGTTGAAGTTTGTTTTAGTTCACCCTAATGTAGCTCCCTGCCACTGAGTATGAGGCTAAAACAAATATGAAGTGAAATTTAATATTTTCTTCCAAATAGAGACATTACAAGGCCTGCTTTTAGTGTAAGATAACTGTTGGAAGACTATCCATCAGGGCTTTTCACAACAATATTTTCATTAGTAGATATGTAAATAAATAGAACATATTACAACTTTATCTTATATTTCTGCTCTTATACTGAATTCTATGAATACATATTAAAATGCCATCTCTTCCGATTCAATTTATGGGTTCATAATGAGGGTAAATCTACTGTAGTGACGTGTGTGTGTGTGTGAAGTAAAAGTTGGCTATCATGTGTACTCCTTTCAGTCAGAGATCAGCTCTCAAGTGGTTGGTCGCAAGGACATGTCAAGAAGTGTTTTTGACGTCTGGAAAGAGGTAATGTATAACAGAAGTGGAATTCATGTGTGTAGCAGCTACTTTATTGTTCATATTCAGCATCTCTGCATATAATGACAATTCTCTCCCTCTCTAGATTTTCCAAAAAAGAAGAGTCAAGCGGGAAAGGAAATCAAATAGTAATGGCAGCAGTATGTCCAATGACTTTGAATTTTTGCACTCTCTCATAGCTAACCGGTAGGTGATGAAATCATGTCAGCTTCGGTCTTCACATGTTCCTCTTTTTAACATGGGCCATTTTATGTGGGCAATGAATGTGCAGTGGTGACTATGATTTGATATTCGATGGAATCCATGAAAACATTTTGCAGCTCAACTATCATGATCCTCTAATGAAAAAGACTGTAAGCCTTAACTACCTCCATGATAAATAGCTACTTAACATGACTATCATTTCTTTGCATAAGCTAAATTTGTTGACAACAAGATATTTGATAATATTCATCTTATTGAAGGTTGGGTGCTTAAATAGTCTTGGTGTTTCTGATTTGATGCACCAATATATCATGCGTACACAGCAGATGCCACTACTTGGTAAGAACTTGTAGTACCCATCTACTTTCGGATGTTAAAGCTATTCAAATTATAGATATCTCTATATCTCATCTATCTTTTCTCTCCTTGTCCTTTGTCAGTGTATCAGCCTCCTATTGCAATTACTGTGCATCACTTAGTTTCCCAAGTACAGAAATCAAATATAGAGTGGCCTAAATCTCATCAAAGGTATTTTCAAGTCAGCTAGAATTTGGTTTTCATTTAGAGGATTCAGTTTTTCTCAATATTTCATCCTATACAAACCTTCAGGTGCCGAACGATGTTGATGGATAAGATGGAAATCTTAAGATCTTGGCACTACAAAATTCTGCCATATATTGGAAGGCATTTATCTACTAAGTCCTTTGTGGAAGACTCAGTTTCTCCTCTGTTACATATCCTGTCACCACCAGCTCTTAGACCGGTAATTTACATATGCTTGCCTTTATTTTTGATATAATAATGCTGCAGTTGAGCTCAACTTTAACTTATACGGTCTTTTACATATGGTTGTATTTTTCCAGGTGGCATTGCACTTATTGTCGGATAAAGAAAAGGGAGATCTTTCTCAGCTAGTTAGCACCATGGTGTCTTATTCTGTAACATATAAGAACATGAAAGTTGATCCTCTGCCTGGTAACCCAAGATATGAAGCAGCTTTAGATGCCTCAACACTATGCTTTGATCCCCCAATTAGTGAATTTATTAACTTCAAGGTATTAGTTGTTGATCAAACATTGTGCGAAGTTTAATTTTTGAATCCTTGTCCAACTGTGTTCTTCCTGGATTTGTACAGGGCTATAAAGCAGGTCATCACGTACTAGCTTTACCTATGAAGCAGGTCGTGGTGCATGAGGTTAGTGATGTAATTTTGTGGAGGTTATCCAAGGAATCAAGCCTACTGAATTGGCTTTTCTGGAGTTCAATTATGAATAGTCATACTTTATATAACTAGATAACTTTCTAAAAATTTATGAACTTAATTAATATCTAAGAGTGTTCCTTCATTTTGGATGTCTGTGATGGCTGTTTACTGTTTAGTGGTAGTTTTGTTCCCTGCGAAAAGGTTATAGTTTGATATTTGAATAAGTTTCCAACTATCATGCTTTAGCATTTTCTTTCTGGGTTTGCATACCAACATGTAGGCTTGTCGCATCCCACCCAAGAGGATATAAATTTTTCGAATCTTCTGCTCACATGGTTGATGAATTCACTTTTGGCCGAATGATCTGTTTCAGGTTGAAAAGCAAAAGATTTTGCTAGTGGGCATAGGAAAATCTCAGAATTTATCAGATGGTCACAAGGTAAATCAGAATTTGGTTAGGGGGATCCCAAAGGAACAAAAAAGAGCAGTGTCTTGCAAAACCGGTCACGCAGCAGTATGTGCTCAGACCAAGGAAAATGCAAGGAATATATTAAATCCAAGTGCATCTACAATTTCATCAACTTCTGCTTCTAGTAGAAGTGTTGCAACCAATGTAAAATTACAATCCTCTGGAGATGTAAAAAAGAAGAAGCTTTCTAGTGCCTCCATCAATTTCTTTGACAGGTACATTCTGGCTTACCTCCAAGACATGTGAAAAAACTTTCTATATTGGAAAGTTGCCAGTTGCTTTTGTTTTGAAATTGTAACTTTTAAGAGTTACAGAGAAAAATAATTAAATCTTATTCGGGAATAGTAGACACCAGTTAATATACGTCATTTTCAATACTTAAAACAGTCAAATTGCTACAGCTACTTGATCTATATTAAATGAGGAGTGAGTAATGGTAACACATTTTTAGTTTAGATTAATGGTTACCATTTCTTTTCACTTCATCCAAAATAGGATGGTTTTATTACACTATAATATGCAGAATTTGCATGTGTTGTAACTTGTAAGCATTGCTTTAATTGAAAGGGGAGAAACAAAGGAAAAATGCTCTTTACAACCCCGGAACTATCTTAATGTTCAAGATTCTCAGGGCACCTCTAATTGGAGAGTTTTAGCCTTCCAGAACAGTTTAGTTGAGCATAATAGGCTGTTAGGGGTTCATTTTTAATATATGTATTGATATTCAGCAATCATTGTCCAAATTTAGAGAGCATATTATTTAGTGAGGTAATTGAGGGGGCATACGAGACATTTTCCTCCCCAAAGATGAGGCACTTTTAGGGGAGGGAAATTGATCCAAGGAGCTTTTGATCATAATATATTGCAGATTATCTCAGTTCCTGATTTTTTTCTGTTAAACCAGGTGGAAGTTGGGTAGTAAAGGTTCTCAGGGTACCAATAATGCTGCACAAAAGGCAGTGACCTCGGAAAGAGATTCGCGTCCTCTTTTATTTAAATTTAATGAGGTATGCTACTATTCATACTGCAATTTATCATTAGCATATAAATGCACAAATTAATTTCAAAAATGTTTATCCACCAACTGTTTTAGTCATTGCATCATGGATCTTTGCTGAAAGGATATGTTGCTTTACTGCTTACTTACTGAAGAATTAGGGACTGAAATTCTGTGTTTTATTGAATACTAAAGCCCTTAATTTATACATGTACACAAGAATAATGAAAACAGAAAACCCCTAGTTGTTGAAATTATACCTATCTAACAGCTGTTCATATTCTAACACTCCCCTCAAGTTGGAGCGTACAGGTTATACGAGCCCAGCTTGTTACAAATATAGACTATGCGAGGCCCTCAGAGTGATTGGTGAAAATGTTTGCTAGATGGTCCTTGGAGTTGTCAAAGCTAGTAGTAATCCACGTTGACATAATCATTGGACTCCTTAAGTACTAATAAATAATAGAGGGAAGCACTCTTCTAAAAGAAATATTGTTTTTTTCCTTGTAAAATCTGGGGATCTAGTTACGGAACCTTGCTTAGAAATACACTAAAATATTCATAGGCCCTAACTCATAAGATTTAGAAATTTAGGCTGAACCTATAAAGAGAAGCTTCTTCGAGGACAGGGGGACCCTCTAGCAGATCATGGCGAGTACCGAAGACTAGTGGGCAGACTCAATATTGCACAGTAAGTCGACCATATATCTCGTTTTTTATAAGCATAGTGGGTCTATTTTTAAACTCCACATGCGACACTCATTCGGAAGCTGCGCTCTGTATTCTGAAGGATATCAAAGGAGCTCTTGGAAAAGCTCTACTTTACGAGAATAAAGGGCATACAGAGATTAGTTGTTATTCAGATGCAGATTGGGCAGCAAGTCCTTCGGATAGAAGACAACTTTAGGATATTGTGTTTTATTTGGAGGTAACTTAGTTTCATGGAAAAGTAAGAAACAAAATCTGGTGGCAATATCAAGCGCTGGAGCAAATTATCGAGCTATGGCCAACGGAACATGTGAGCTCATATGATTCAAACAATTTCTAGAAGAACTGAACTTGCAAAATGTCTCCAATGAAGCTCATATGTGACAATCAGGCTGCCCTACACATTGCCTCTAATCTAGTCTTTCATGAGAAAATCAAGTTCATTGAGATAGAATGTCACTTTGAAAGGGGAAAACTGGTTGAAGAAGTCATTGTTATTGAGTTTGTTAACTCCAACAATCAATTGGTAGATGTCTTTACAAAGTCACTCAGGGGTCCTCGAATTCAGTACATCTGTAACAATTAGCAGTAACATGAGATGAGGAAGAGGTACCCAGCAGCGGTGGGAAGAAGCCCAGTTCAGGCTTATGCGCTGCCATGAAGCAGCCACCTCTCTGGTGAGCAAGCAGCAGGACGCGGCCAAACCGCAACGGACCAAAAAAGTTGCAGTACACTTATAAAGTCAAACCGGAGCAATTAAACAGGCTCCATTTGTTATCCTAAAAAAATGCAGATTATTTTGAATTGCATGCCTAATAAACATCGACTGAGCATTCATAATAAAGTTGGCAACACAAATTTTTGCTGCTAAATGATATTTCCCAGCTGTGCACTTTATCCTTTTTGCCATTTCATTGCATTTTTGTTGTGTCGTTTTCTCTGTCACATCATATCCATGCTCGGTAGAATTATGTGATGCATTCTTCATTGGAATCATCTCACTGAATGCATGGTTAATTGGCTATATCTATAGTAAGACATGCCCTATTAAATCAAAAGGCACATAGCTTAATAATCCAATTCTTGGTGAGTTCATAAAACAAATAAGGTGCACGGACTATCTGTCATACATGTAAGCATATGCATTCTGGCAGCCAAGAGGCTCCTAATATTAGTTGTTGATCATTTATAGTTAATTCATAACTTAGCAACTTCGTTTTAGTCATCTAAGCATTTAATAAGCAGAAATTTTAATATGCAATTGAACTGCACTTGCACTTGCACTTGATTTGTTAGTGACTTCAATTTCTAGAGCTTCTTGAAATGTAAATAATATAGAAACTATTGTTAAAGAAACTGAATGATATTATTATCAACTTTCATTACTTTCCCTATCCTATTGCAGGGATTTACAAATGCAGTAAAAAGGCCTGTTCGGATGCGTGAGTTCCTGTTATGATCAGTCATCGCTGTAAGCAAGTCCACCTCAATGCTACATGTTGATCTACTACCTATTTACAGACTTTTTATTGTCCATAATGCAATTTTATGTGCAAGTCTATATCTACTCATTTGTGCAATGCTCACCTTTGTAACTCCGTTATATGTATCAAATTCTGCAGTGTTTTATAAAAGCTGAAATTAAGATGAATGTGTTTTGTTTTCATGGCTTCTCGATGGAAGTGCCTGCAAATTAGATGACAATGGTATAATGTGTTCTGTGTCGACACTGTGCTCAGTAGGCGATGCTAGTAATGCGTACTAGCAAATTCGCATTGATAGTGAATTATTAAGTTCAGCCCAATTCAAAGATGCCGAGTTCAAATCTCAACTCAAGAGTGTTCAATTGTCAATTATGATTATTTGATAATGTTGTTTCCAACTTCTCAACTGGGATCTTGGAGATTTTTTCATGGTTTAGATGATTCCTTTGTTCTTGATTGTTAATGTTTTTATGAAGGTTTCTTTGATTACACATTGCACACAGAAGCTGGTTACTCTCAATATATAATCTTCTCAAGTATCTTTAGTCTGAAAACTTCATACAGATCCATGATTGTTACTTGGAAAGCTGAAAACAGCAGATTGTACATTACACAAAGCCAAAGGTATATAGTAATGTTTACAAGACCTAGTAGAATTAATTAATTACAGGTATTATTCGGTATTTCTAATCTCTCTCTTGTGCAGGGAGAGTGAACTTCATCTCTTCGCGTTTATACGGGTAAGCTTCCAGAAGACGAACCACCGTCTGGAGGAATGATTATTATCCACAGCAAAGATACTGTTATCGAAATGAGCCCTGCCCAGACCCATACAATTGTGGGCATCCTTCCTCTCCTCCCCATCAACCCTTTGCAAAATGGGTACATGTGAACCAACACCCAGAAGCTAAAGAATAGTCCTCCGATCAGCTTATTCCATTGCGGTATCTCACTGTATATAGTCCTCGATATGCCAATCACGCACGCCACTAGGTTCACCACGATGATAGTCAGTGGCATTACGAAAAGACTTGTCCATTTTACTATATACAGATCTGCATAAATGTCTTCTTCGTCGTCTCCTGCTGACTTGGACGTCAAGGTGAAGGAGATCTCTATTCCGGCTATGACTTTCAGGCACCCTTGGATCACGGCAGCCAGATGAGCGCTGCTCCCGCCAATGAGCCAAAACTGCTCGTTACGCCAGAAGTCTTCTAGGCTGACTCCGGACCACTTGACTTCCAACAGGGAGATGAGGGTGAGGGTGGTGGTGATGACGAGGAGGTACGAGAGAAATGCAACATTTAGACCTTGAACAATGAATTGTCCCGAGAAGAGGCACATAGCTGGGAGGAAGCAGTACACCACTAAGAAGAGGGAAGTGAACGGGTAGATGCCAACGTTGAGATAGGCAATCCGTTGTAGGAACTTGAGACGTTTGCTTCCAAAGAATGCATTGTTTCGGGAGAAAAAGATTTCAACTGAGCCAGTGGCCCATCGAAGAACTTGGTGCAGACGGTCAGTCAGATTGATTGGGGCAGTGCCGCGGAAAGCATCCCGTTTAGTCACACAGTACACAGATCTCCACCCGCGATTGTGCATTCTATACCCAGTCACCACATCTTCTGTCACTGACCCGTAGATCCATCCTACTCTGTCTCCCCACTCAGTCTTGTCCTCGTACCTGCACAAAGAAAGGAACATGAACTCGTGCGGACACTTGAAACTATATCTAATACTCATTCGTCTCAGAATGAATGTTTTTATTTTCATTTTGAGAAAAAAATAAAGAGAGGATAGTGTACCAGCAGGAGATTACTGCGATGGCCTCAGCGACAGTAGGAGCATCCAACGGTGGGCGCGGAGCAAGAAGTGCACCGGGAGGCCGACCATTCTTTACCGACACATGATCAGCAAGCGGCCGTCCTTGATACTCCGCAACAGCTATCGAAGTATTGAACATACCCGAGCTGCCAAACTTTTTTGGCAGCTCCAAGTCAGGGTTCGAGGAGAGGGGTTGCATCTCCTCCTCTTGAGTTGGCAACTGAGGCTCACCCCTCGACATAGGGTTCTTATTTTGCCCTATCACCCCTAAATACTCATTTGCTCGGGGAGGATCGAATCCATACAGCGCGTACCGCCTGAACATACACCCAGTTCCCACATAAACCGGGCCTTGGATACCATCCAGAGCTCTCATATTTCCTGTGCTCCACAAAGTTGTGCTTTAACTAATGTTCACAAACAACAAAAATGAAGTAAATTAACAAGGAAGGTGAAGACATTACCATCAAAGAAGACATTGTTATGATTAGCATATCTGTCAGATGGATCAATGCCATCGAATCTCTGCGGAAACTGAATGTAGCAAATCCTGTCGCCGCCGCGGTCCATCATGAAACATATGCCTTCCCTCACAGCGAGTCCGTTGTTGATGTAATGATCACAATCCAAATTCAGTATAAAAGGTCCATTCGATATGATAGCTGAAGCTCGCCCCAGCGCGTTCATGGCCCCGGCTTTCTTGTTATGATCATAGCCTTTTCGCTTCTCCCGCGACATGTACGCGAACATCGGGAGCCGAATGTCTATTCCCGTGAAATCCAATTTCTTCTCGTCATGATAGCCCATCACAGGGTCACTCTCGGGCACTTTACTCATGATCTGCAAGATCCCGGGATGGTCGCCTTTCGCGTGGTCGGGAGCAGAGTTGTACCAAGTCCCGGGCCAGTGCGTCCCGTCCGCCATCCACGTG
>JAYMTE010001153.1:0-14223 GCA_036897545.1 Pelargonium fulgidum
TAGACAATTGTAATAGAGCCTCAATAGAGTTACCAAACAAGGCCAGAGTCACAAATGATGTGCATGCAGAAGATGCAAAACATTGAACCAGGAAATTTAAGGTATACTCATGTAAAGCAGACGAGAACTTACCCTTTCATGCTGGAATTTTGATGATTTTACTACATCAAAAAACTCGAAGAAATTCAGGAAAAAATTTGTATAACAAGTAACTTCAAGTGGTTGAAGCATGACCTACGTGACAGAAAAATTATCAGAACAAAATTGGATCATGCATAAACAAGCATAGCAAGTGGAGCTCCAGAGGTGCAACATAGTACCTTGATTGACAGCTGAACCTCTTGGTTGGGTGAAACATCCACTTGGACTCTACAAGACTTTTCATATTCCAAAACATTGTTCTCAGTGGAGGACTGCAAAAAAAGGAAACTCAATCACACATGTCATCTATCAAAATTAAAGAAAAAATGAGCTACATATAAGCCGAAGAAATCATGATGATGCAATATAAAATGCAAAGAAATGTTGACTTAAGAAGTAAAAACCAATAATAACTTCAAGGATAATAGAGAAAATGTTACTTAAATTATAGAAACAAATATTAACTGTAAGGATAATAGCATTGAGGGTTTGCTCTTGTAGAGTTTAAGCACAAGAAATAGAAACTGATATAACATGTCCGCATGACATTTCTCAGCTCCAATAGCATCGTCCCAGTAAATTCATAGCATTGGCCCCTAGTGATTAAGAGACAAGTAAATTCATATTCACTTGTGATTATGAATTGGGATAGTTAAGGATTACTACCTACCTATGATTTGTAAAACACATGACTACACTTTTCGATTCCATACATTTTATTACCCACTAGGTTGTCCCAAAACAATTGACTACACTTTTATTTCTATAGCATTTAAACCTTATATATTTTTCACTTCATCCGTAAATCATCTATTTTAATGGAAAAATACATTATCCCTCATTATGTGTCATGCTCATGGCATTTTTTACTCTTAAAATCTCAAAATACTCTTATAATCTCGAAAATAACTCTTAACATATTTCTGCCTAAAAAAAACTAGCATAATTCTAATTTCACTTCTATCTTTCTGTTTTTTCTATAATATTTTGGATTCATATAAAATATTAATTAAAAAGAATGAATTCATCGTTAAAATTTATGTTTTACGGATGGAGTGAGACATATGAGTGTAAATGTTAGGTGTATTAATTTGTTTTGGGACATCAAAGCTGGGTAGTGTAGCAAATATCATAGGTGGGTCGTCAAATCCTATGGAAATCGAAAAGTACAGTCGTGTTTTGGAACATCAGAGATGAGTAGTAAAATATTATGAAATTCAATTTAAGTGCCAAAATTTGAAAATTCGAAGACTTCAAGAGATGGAAAAAAAAAAAACTATAGTTCTTCACAGACGGAACCTCACGAATGCCTTACTTAGAGATTTAGTTTCATAAATTCAAAATGTGCACAAGGATAGAATACAAACTCTTCTTATACATAGGATAGGTTTCTTGTTATGTGGACAAATCATCTCAACTGAGTTGATGAGAACAGCGATGCTTGCAAATCCTTCCCTCAGTTTACAATCAATAACAGCCCCGTTCAAAATTAACTCAGCGATATCTTGATTGGAACTCCTGAAAATTGAATTTATTAGCATGATTAAAATAGTAGTGTTGAACAAATAAGACAAAATATCACAGAGAAGCAACCATTCAATAATCATTTAAGAACATCGTTTTATGTGGTGAACTCCCTCCATCCCAAAATAATTGTCCACTATGAAGGGAGTATATCACAGAGAAGCAACCATTCAATAACCACATAAGAACATCGTTTCATGAGGTGAACTCCCTCCATCCCAAAATATATGTCCCCTATGGAGGGAGTATATTCCAAAATGACAATTCTCCTCTTGGCTGAACAACTAAAAAAGAAATTAAATTATCGCATGAATAACACTACTCATAGATATCAGAATATCAAAGTTTTTTTTTTACATGAACTTTTTATCTGGAAATGGAGCAGGCATTGGATTTTGGGAGGATGAATGGGGTTGTGTAAAGAGACATTGTAAGAGAATTTATGCACTCTGTGTCAAGAAATTGGGGTGTGGCCGAATTTGAAAAGTGGAACAATAATGCTTGGTGCTGGAAAACTGTTCTCCAGAGGCCACTGATGCATTGGGAGTTTGACCAATGGTAGAAGTTTTGGGCAGTGTTAAATAAAGTTCAACTCTCGAAAGATGGGCCAAACAAAATGGTTTGGAAACTGAATGCCGAAGGGATACTTCCAATTAAAAGTATTGGGTTAAATTTCGAGATTGATAATGGGGATCTAATAAGTTTGAAGCGAAAGTTTGGAGGAATTTAGTTCAGCATTAAATTGAAGAGAGAGAGAGAGAGAGAGAGAGAGAGAGAGAGAGCATTTGTCAAATTAAAATATCAGGGTATCAAGATGAACAAGAGGTATATTTTAGGGCAGTGAAAAGATAAATCACAAAAGTCAATGTCACTTTTCTCAAGGTTTCATTCAAAACTATCTGTTCTTTTAAAAATGAAACTGTACAATTAATACCTAATGCTCAGAATCCACGTCAGAACAACACAGTAGAAAAGGCAAATTTGGAAAAATATTTTATCCTTGCAGAAGTGTGATGTAAAGTGAGGCAGATGGAAATCATATAGAAAGAGCGTGTAAAATAGATGGTCATACATGCTGTGCAATGTAGCAGAAACCTGATCAATGCTGAACTTAAGAGCACACGTCAAGATTCTTTCATTTGCAGTAGCATCCTCATATGAGGATACTAAAGGATGGAAACTCGTTGCCTCATATATATCCTGGAGAAAAAAGAAAAGAGGATAAGTTGCTTCAAAAGCAGTTCCATCATGCAGCTATTAGGAGCCCAATACCTTTATAACTTCATCAGAAACAACACCAGAGAATTGACTAGAATCATCTGTTCCACCAGCACCAAGCATACCACGGGACAGCCAGTTCCACCATCCACGGGAACTCCTTGAGGACTGCTCATCATTAGGTGACTTATCAACAATAGCATTAGCACCATTCATTTCGCTATTGGTAATTGAAGAAGCTGATAAAAACTCCTGCAGAAGCATCAAAGACACGAAGGTTAAAGATATTGAATATCGCTCCTGAAAGGGTCAAAAGAATCCATTTACCAACAAAAATAAGGTGTCAACTTAATGGAAAGGGTGAAACCATATAACAAATAAAGAGAGCAACTGAACCCAAAAAAAATACTATATTACAGAAAAGTATACTTTAAACAATGACATATACATACCTGCAACTCACATTCAGCAGCTGACCTGAAGTTCAATATATCATCTATGTCAGATTCTTTCTCCATTTGCTCCAATACATGAAGAATGGTTTTATCTACTAACTGATAAAGACAATTGAAAATACACTTCCAATAAATAATTATGAGGAAAGAAAGAAATATTGGGAAGTATCATTACTTTAATGTTGCCACAATTCTATCAAATATAGCACCAAAAGGTTAATGAGAGATTAACGAGTGGCAAGGTTACAGTTACAGATAGCTTTATCCATAAGAAAATAATAATAATAAATTGAAATTAAGACATTCTGTGAAGACTCCGCAGTTATAAATGAATGTCATTACCAGTTCTTGTTGAAGACTCTGCAGTTTAGTTTTGTACAAGTTCACATACTTCCGGCGATAACTCCTGTAACCAAGATGATGGTTGCTTTGCTTTAGATATGGAAATAAGTATAAGGCAGTCGTTCGAGGACCGACTCAAAAAAAAATCTTAAGTTGATAGTTGAAAGCTCCATTTTAACTTTATACTCCCTTTGTCCCAAATAATTCCCCCCTTTCCCATTCTTGTAAAGACTGAGGATTAGCTAATAAGGATTCGTTTTTCCCCTTTATGCCCCGATGTACTCTTGTTATCACAATTTCAAGGTATGCTAATTAACTTAAATTAGAAATATCCATAAAAAGAAAATGGACTATTATTTTGTGGAGGGAGTACTCTAATACGGACATCCCCTCACGTGCAAGCCCATTATGGCTTTCCATAATGGCAATACCAGAATGGTGATCAATTGCATGAGGCTCTCACCATTTTGAGGTGAGAGATCATATTAGTACACAGTCCTGCCCTCTCTTTTTTTCTTGCAGAAATACTACTTCCCTGACTCGTACCGCTGACCTCAAGGTTATGAGGCAGCAAACTTTATATTGTGAAATGGTTGGCCCACTATAGCAATAAAATCACACCCATAGTAAAATTTAAGTTTAAAAACTATGGGTAGCCACAAGAAACAAATATTGCAATAAAAAGCCATTGAAGTAGAAAGTTCCCTTTACTACAAACTGGCAATGATTTTGATTTTTGAAGATAAAGGGACATGAACTTAATAAAAGTTACCATCTGAAATCACACTTGAAAACTTATGCTGGTATATGTATCTGCTGTAAGTTTACAAAATTCCAGATTATATTGGAAAACGAAGCTGATGCACAGCAAAGGGAGCATATTAAGCATGAGCAAGTGACCAAGTGTAAACTAATTTCCATTATGCAGCAAATGGAATACAAAATGTGGCATCTAGAAAAATTTGACACAATAATCAACTAAATTCTTACTTTTGCATTGTGTAATGCAAGGAATTCTAACAGACAAAACTTACAGTCTGTGTCCAAGGTATCTCCACGAAGTTCTCTTCAGTTTCTTCCGCACATCTGATAAGACAGATTCTTGTGCGTAATGCCACCATACTTTTGGCCAACCAGCAGATTTTCTTGATAAAGGGCTGTGCCAAGGACGATATCGTCCATACCTACATCATTGAATGGTGTTAAATTTGAGAAACTCTTGATTTCTTCATCTTTTTGAACCCAATGGGCTGAGCTACCCGGTAGGTGGAAGCTCTCCCACTTTCTCCACCCCCACCCCATTCAACAGGATTCAAACCCACAACCTCACATAAAAAATTTATATAAAAAAGTGTCTTGAACCATTAGGTGGTCCCTTAGGAGACGATCTTTCTTGATTTCATGATATTCATGAATTGAATTTTACAATGTATGTATACAGGCAATAATAGTCATATTCTTAGACTTGAAAAATACTTGAAGTTGAAGGTTGAGAGAGAGATTCGGTTTAGAATTTCATCTTCTTTTATAGATGCTACTCCTTAAAATTCATCCTTGCCTTAATACAATTCACGAATCATAAACATCACCGTAGTAGAAAAGTGGTATACTTGACTCCAACCCAAAAGTTTAATTTGATAGGGCCCAACTTGTATAACAAGTAGCAATGGAATTCATATTCTTCCGAAACGGGGTACATTAAAAAATAGAGTTGTCTAACTCTAAATGTAAATGGTATTATTTTATGATTTTCTTTTTAACTTGAAATTGTTTTGTTTTTGTGGTCAATAGAGTTGAAATGTTGCTAGATTATGATATATGGTGTTATTTTAAAATACTTTAATCGTACTAATATAAATATTTAAATATATTAAATTAATATATTCTTTTATAATTTTTTAACGTGCACTTTGCACTTAAGCCCCTGAGGACCTTTGCACCTCAAGTGCCCTTTGCGCTTTTTAAAACACTGGAAAAGAAAAATTAAGGTTTGGGCAAACAGCCTAAAGTTGACACTAGAATTGTGGAAGCTTGAAGAGACTTTCAAAACAAAAGATCAAACAGTTTTGATACCATGTTAAATTTGTGAGAATCTTAACATATTCTTGATTGGTCTTTCTTTTTGCTTTTAATTTTGGCCAGCTTAATATGCCTCGGTTTATCATATTCTCCATGAAAACCTTCTCAAAAACGAGAATGAAGTCTCTTATTAAAAAAGAATGAGAAACAATATTTAGGGAACTGCGATGATGAAAAATAAATAAATCTAGAAGTAAAAATAATCATACAGTGCTAAACTTACTTCTCCCTCATTGGATATGTCGAAAGGTAATCCCATAGGATCAAGATCCGTTGCAACTGAACCTCATTTAAAGACATGACCTAAAAAATAGACAAGTGTATATGAAACCAATATATAACATGTACATAAATATACAAAAGGAGCATCAAGTAACTGAGAAAAACAGTGCACCAACCAAGCCAGTTAACTCAGCACTAATAGAATATTGGGGAGCATCATCATCAAGCTTTCCTGATTTGTTAACCTAGGGGAGAATGGCATTCAAAACACATAAGAAAATAAAATGACACACCGTACCAGAAAAAAAAAAGAGTAAAGATAGAATAATAATAATAATAATAATAATAATAACACAATCAATGTAACCCCCTATATGTCCTGCTTCACTTCAGGTTGTTCATGCTCAGAACTACAATTAGTTACAATATATATCCATGTAAGATACTCCATCCAGGCATCCACCAGTTCCATCATATTTGAAGGCAATAAACAAAAAGGTCAAGCTTTTAGGAAGCAATATTAATGCATTACACCCAGTTATCCCAATACATTATTTCATATTCATCTTGAACAAATTCATCACATTCAGTTCAACAAGTTAGCCGTGTAGACATCCATATATACCAGGATCACTTACCCATACTGACACTGAAACGTCACATGGTGCCAATATATGATCATGCTTATTGCGTTCAACATTTGTATTGCCCCAGAATTTGGAGTCCCCAACATCGTCCATGCTCACCAAATCATAAGCACCTTGAGACGTGCTGCAATAGATCTCCAAACCAGTAACCTCCACAACTTTGTTTACTTGGGCCCCTCTCACACCAGATAATCTAATGATGCAAGAATTTAAAATCGAATTAGATGAAACTTAGTTACTCCAATAAGATTAAAGATTTATACAGATAAGAAAAAACCAAACAAAGATTAAAATGAAGAGAATATGAGCCATGTCAATTGGAGTATTCATGAACAGAAACTAAGTATTGTTAGTATCTTATACATCCAGATACGTTATGTCATTCTGTCTTCATTCAACCAATAATAAAATCTCTGTTTGCCATCAAAGAATCCTTAATACTTCTGAAGGTTTAATAGCCATACTAGAGCTGGAAAATTAGTATCTTCTGGCGCTGACTAATATCTGTGTTAGGTGGAACCAAATCACTGGATAAAGCTTATCTAAGGGATAAATACATTCCACTAGCATGGGATTTTCGAAACCCAGAGATGGGCCCACAATACAATGAAGTAGGACAAGAGTATTACTACCTACCCAACTAATTAGTCCAAATTTGTTTTCAACTTATTTGGAGGTGATTCTTTTTGACATGGAAGAGCGCAACTGCTGGCTATCTTGGTTCAATCTCAGCTTGTTTTGCATCTCCACTTCCTTGTTTAGGCCTTTTAATGCTACTTTCAGGTATTTATAAGCTCAACACTTGCATTTAACATACTGTTTGCATTTAGTTTATTACTGATCATTCCCGTGTAATGCAGATCATACTCGGGTAAGGTTTGTCATGCACCCAACTCCAAGGGAAACTCATCTTTCTTTATTCAACAAAAATTTTAGGGGTCCTGTTTCCTTCCACTAAAAAATGCAGCTAGCCTTGCCCAAGTGCACTATTTCCAGGAAATGCACCAGAGAAATAAATTCAGGCTATTTAGCATTTGCCTAAAAATTACCATACCTCCTATCACATACCTAGCACAAGACTGAAACAGAGAGATGCCCAAATTGATTGCAACTATGACGTAGTTCACCACATTGCAGCCCACCATATTGCAGGTCAGGTTGTTCTTAGGAGGCATTTTGTTTTATCTTCCTACAAGCACTCAACTTAGCCACCACTTGTAAACTTTTGCACTGTCTCCCCTCGTAAGCCACCTTGTTGATGGTAACTGGTATTTAAAAAAATTCAACCCAGCTTCATCCTTTCCCTCTCTAGATATGGTTTGTTATAATCGGCCGTAAAAAATAAACAAACAAATTTATATGTAACTTTATTCAGTTATATACCGAATAGGAGACAGCATATTCTATCCAGCTGACTGCCAACATTGGAAAGGATATAAAATACCATAGCCAAACCAATCCTATTGTATTCATATGGAATGACAAACATAGCCATAATGTTCACCGTGAATTCTAGAGAAATGAAAAACACCTGCCTCAACATTTGATAGCAACATTCTCGTAAAGTTCTTACATGGTACCAAGGATTATAAATAGTAATGACGCAAATAAAGAATGTGCATACAAAACAATATACTACTGCCTCATAACAAGTGTCTTGCTTGACTTGTTGCAAACATTAATGATAAATTTGTGTGTGGCTTTCAACTAGTACCAAGGCCATAACAATAATCAACAAGTTGTTATAGCTAAATAGTTTAAAGGATATTTATCAGAAACCTAGCTATAATCTATTGCCAACAGGAAAGTGGACGCTCAATGGGTGATCCAGTTTTAGTATACTGGGCATTTAATATGAACAGAGTATAAGGATTTATGGCCAAATAACATCATGAGAAAACCAGCAATGGAGTAATATGAGCTTAAGAGATAAATTTTCAAAAAATTAATGAAGATATGACAATTTGATTTTACAAGAAAGCAAGATAAACACATTGAACTAACATTACATCAGAAATTAACCTAAGAGATTACCCAACCGGATTTTGCTTCATTATTGTCAAGCTGGAAAGTCTTGCACCGAGCATAACATTTACCTGAAAGTGGACATAAAGAGAAATTAATCAACCTCAACCTTGAATCGATATCTATAGTTAACATAAAACAGTCAGAAAAATGTAAAAGTTTTGGTTCATAAACACTATGTCACATAGGCAAACAAGTTTGAGATAGATATCATTCTAATTATTATGTATTTAATGCAATATTACAATGTTATATTAAGCGATGTTATAAGTGAATAGTGAGCAAATGAACTGATTACCAAATGACTATCTTTTCAACCACATTTTCATGCCTTGTGCAGATTCTCAAATTTCTCCATCATTTCTCATATTTATTATTTTTATCCATTCTTCTACCTAATTTTAGCCAATTTTAAAAAAACATGTTGGGACTTCTCTAAACTGCCTCAAAATCATGTATAGAACCCTGCAAATTATAGTTTTGAGATCCATATATATTGTTACAGGAATCAAGTATCAGCACTGCGAGATATGTAAGGGTAAGGCTGTGCCTTCCAAAACTGGTATTGCACAGAGAGGAAAAACCAATCATGGAACTAGTTACACACAAACTGTTTCAACAAAATAACAAAAAGAAAAATCCTGGCAACAAAGAGAAGTGATTGAGGAAAAATATAGAGATGTCTGAGATAGAATATGAAAGAACAATTGACAATACAGTGTTGAAGGGACATGTGAAGATACAAAAATGGGTTCGCAGTTCACTTACTGAGTCACCTTTCATGTCCCTGTATAGAACATGGAAATTTCTAATGGATAACTGGATGTTGTCAAGAACCTAAGAATAGAAAGAAACACAAGTAGTGTTAAGGCATGAAGGTACATCTCAAGGAAGACTGATATAGACCTATGTTACAGTAAGCAAGAATATCAATCACAATGCCTATCAGTTTTATCTTTATCATAACTTATAACATAGACACTGATATTATAAATAAAAATACTATAATATGTATATTAATTTCACCTTTGCAGTAATGTATGACATAAATGATTGTCCGGCCTGATTATCTGCAGAAAATAACAGTAGATATAAGGAATCCATGTCCCTTAATGGATAAAATAAAGTTTCTCCGCTGAATGACCACATCTCTGTGTCTGCTATAGATATTGCCGACTACATGAAGATTCAGTTGAAACATATCTTTTACCATAAAAAATTTACAATACATATATACACACACACAAAGGCCATACATCAGTGCATACTACTGTTCAAAGCTTCCACAAATTCTAAAGCAAGGCTTTTGAAATGACCAGAGATCCGGATAACAGTAGTTAGGTCAGAGAAGCAAAAGACAGGTCTACTTAAAGCAACCGATTACCTAAACCATGCAAGGGGAAGCTACAGTGAAACTGAAAGGAGTAGGTAGGATCAAAGAAGTATGGTGGAATCACTAACTTTTTAACTAAAATGGATAAATCAGGCTTTCTTAGGGGATTATCAAAGGTAACTGGAACGTACACTAGAAAATGGTTGTTAACACATAATGAGAGCAACAAAGCAATTAGTATGAGATTCGCCACACTTGCTCAACATGAGTCGCCACACTTGCTCAACATGAGTTGCTGGCTTAGCTGATTCCATTACATGCTTGGATTCTCTTAAAATAATTTTGTTCATTGATAGTGATATCATGATATGCTCCAACAAGTTCCAAGGCAAAAGATTTCCCGTTATGGAAGTTCTGCTTGTAAACTTAGAGCCCTTTGATTTAAAATGGCAATGCAATGCAGACACTAACCAAAACAATGATACAATACAATACTGACACGCCAACACTGCAAATTTCAACTAAGGAAAATGACATAAATTTATATATAATTCATAAATGCAAATTAAAATGACTTCAATTATTTGTGGAATAAGAATGACTACATTTGGTCTTTGTAACTAGAAAAGATACTAAAAAGAAAGACATACTTTGAAATGAATACATTATTAACACTTGAAAGTGGAGTTTAACTAACTCACCACATACACGTCTCGAGAATTTTCCCAACTCAGCAGCAACAAGTTTGGCCTTTTTGCCAGCAAATTCTCTTCTTTCAACTGCATCCAAGCTCCACTGACACATGAGAAACAAGTCCTCGTTTAAAATTAATGTTAAAACATCTTTCCTATTGTTAAAAACATTTTCAGAATTTTCAAAATGTATTATATAACCACAATATCATTTTTTATCTAAATTTATTACAAATTCTTATCCACTTATTTACAAACTTATGTCATGATCATGTAATTATTTATATGCCCTTATGTTTCCTATGATATATTGCCCATTGAATATCGTTCCTTTCATAGCTACAACAACAACAAAATCAACTCAGTTAACTAAAATAAACTTTTAATCTCTATCTCATTTTCAACCTTCTGATCCCCAACTCTTTTCAGCACCTTCAACCACATATCCTTTATTTTATTTTATGTTCATATTAGATTTCTTATAGACGTGAAAATAATTTCTTTGTTTTTGAAGTGTATATAACTTGCTTGTTCTATTGTAACTGTTGTTGTATATTCTATTATTATAAGCTATTGATATTCACTCGCTATGTATTTCTAATTTTATTATTTCTATATTTGTTTTATTATAACATTGGATCTTTGACTCTTGTTCATTCTTCCATTAATAGTGATTAACTGCAACTTTGGAGTTTGGACTCTTGACTATTTTAATTGTAAACCAATATTATAGGATAGGAGGGTGGTGCCATAGCAACAAATGAGTTTTATACTTTTTTTTTTTTTCCTGTCGTCTTCATTTGAACTTGTTCTCATTTACTTCTTGTAACAAATAACCATAGTGGTATGAATGTCATTATATTGACATTCAAGTCAGTTAGTTTTCACGGCTCAATGCAATACTTAAGATTCCCTTTAGGTAAACAAAACACAATATTTTTAATTTTTCAAAAAATCACAATCTGGAAATCTAAATTCTTGAAATATTCAGAATTTCTGATATTTAAGATTATTAAATCCAAACGGGCAGAAATGTGGAAAAGAAATTGAGGGTTCTAATTCTACTCATGTTAAGAAAATGTTTCAAGTACCACCATGAGATATTTCTTTCATCCACAAAGAACTGTGAGAATAACAGCTACCTCTTGATCATCCCTTTTGGATGCACAAATAAACACGTCTTCCAAAGTAATTATAATGGGGTCCCAACCAAGCTTTTTCCATGGGATTTTGATGCTTAACTTCCCAACCCGACCTGTTTATATAATTATATATATTAGAAAAATACATGTCTGGAAAGCATATGTCCATTCTAAACAACTTGGATATAGAAAAACAAAATAAAAAACTAATTAAACAATTATGAAGAAAAAAATGACTAGATTGAGTCTTATCATGACTTTCTGGCAATACACAGGCTTAAAAGTGAGAAAGTTTCATATGGTTCTATTCTAATTATGTTCCCATAATGAAATAGAAATATTACAAATCAAGCTTTATAACATATACACCCACCTTTGTCTCTGAGAGATTTACAACAAATGCGCATGCAGCATTTATACTATAGCCTATTGTCCTTCAAAGAAGAAGCATGACATTGCACACCCACAAACAATACATTAAACAAAGAATTTCAAGAAGAAAAAAAATTATAGTTGCCTAAATTGGTTGCTCATGAATTCCAACTAGCCGTCAAACTAAGACCAAACAATACATTGCCTATAAAATAAAATCTCAGCATACCAACAACTTTTGTTTCTTTTTCCTTTCTTCTAATGATAACAATCAACACAAAAATAATGAAGAAACACATCAATAACATTTTCCCAATATTAGATGCAGTGACCATTTTTCTTGTCAAATATAACAAGACCCTCCATCTATTCTTTTTAAAAATAAACCCATCTATAATTAATCTTTTTTATGAAAATGTGATTAATAACGCTTTGCAAACCTGAACTTTTTCACATAATCTCTGCAGTCTAACTTTGCCACATACTAATTCCTACTTCATCTAACCAAAGTAACATCAATTTTTAGACGGCAAAAACGACTAATGAGGAAAAAATTGATATCAAAGATTATTATGATTCTTATTCGTGGCAGTCCGAATTCTATGTCGGATAACTCTATAAGGGCATGCAAAGTTCTTTCTTATCGTTCAAATTGATACATTCCAAGTCTATCCCACAATTCCCACTGTCCAAATGATAGTCATTAAAAAATATTATGGAAGAGGGTCAACAAATTTCTAAGAGATGCTAAATAGAATACTGATTTTTTCCCGATTAGCAAGATGTTATAAACTAAAAAGTTAAATACCAGAGGAGCAACCAAGAAAAGGAATCAGCTTTTCTTTCAATTGGGAAAGACTCCGTCATAGTAACAACCATAAGCAGCAAAAAGAGGAAGACTATAATACCTTCCTTTAAGGCAAATGGCAACTGGAGGTAATCGAAGGCTTCAAGAACCAGCTCCATGTTCTCCAAAAATACTTCTCCTACACGAGAAGATGGAATTAAATTACTACAGAATTAGGACAATTCACAAGCCAATTATGAACGTCAATTGAAAACGGTATCAGCGAGAGCGAGAGATGGAGAAAATACCTCTCCAAACCGTGATTTTGAGCTGCTCTCTCTGGATGTCTTTGACATATTGACGAAGAACCCCCAGCAGCGTCCGACGAACCGTGTCTTCAAGCCTTTGCATTTCAAATGGCCTTCTTCTTGTTCCTCTTCTTCAGCTTATTCTATGTTCCTCCTCATAACAGAGAGGATAGATACTGAAAGAGAGATAACAACCTAGAAATCGCGGATTCGCTTCTCACCCAACGAGTTCGAAACGATTAGCGAATCGGAGCCGGATTCGCAACGGAGTCGTTGGCAATTCGATGACCTTTTGATCATTCTCTGACTACGAAATATGAGTGAAAATCAAGCTAAGAAGAGGAAACAGAATCTGTAGGCTGTGAAAAGAAATAGAGAAAAAAATAATGTTTAGTTTTAGGGTTACATATTTTTCAAAATATTTAATCAAAAGAAAAAGTTACCCAGTACTTGACCGTAAAAGTTATTTTATTGAAATTACTACATTGGGAATAATATTATTAAAATTAAATATATTTTTAATTCAATTAAATACAAATTAATCTTTTTGTGTGGTTTATATAATAGAATTATGAGCGAAACTGTACACTCGCGGTTGACATCTTTAAGTCGTTTTACAATACTCAAACTAATAATTTTTTTCACACAGATGCTCTTCTACTCACATAGTTTGTGTTGCCAATTGCGCAACTACCCTTACGTAATATAATTAATCTTTTTGTTTCGAAAATATATATACAATTTTAAGTACATATGATATATGACTCCAATTGCACATCATAAAATAAACTCCTTAAGTTGAAGAGTCACCAAATGTACCTCCTGTGAGGCACATTTTCTTTGGAGATTTCATCCTTGATAAATTTGCAAGTACTATCTCTCACAAACAACAATGTACTTGGAGATGTTGCTTCATCTATTGAGAATTTGTCATCC
>JAYMTE010001154.1:0-14217 GCA_036897545.1 Pelargonium fulgidum
ATAAATGTAAACATTTAAATACACAAACTATATGAAAATCATAACAATATAAACATTACAGTATAGAAAATATATCAATGATGATGGTTTTAAGGGCATAATGGTACTTTATCCAATTTCTCTCTCCTCCTTCTTCCTGAATTTGGCTCAGCCTTACTTCTCCAAATAGAATCTCTCTCCTCCTTTAGCTTAGCTGACAAACTAAAGAGAATGAGAGAGAGTAATGTTTAACAAACATATTTCTCCTCCATTTATCCTTGATGGACATCAAAAAGGAGCATAAAGGAGGGGAAGTAGACTTCCCAAACAAAGGCTTAAATAAAATGCGTGTTTTACTTTCTATTTCTTATTTATATGGGTAATATAAATGATTTTACTGTCCATAGAAGAAAAGTAGTGAAATTCATGAGATTTATTATTGAACAACAAAGAAAAGAATAGATTGAATTTTAGTTGTTAAACTTTTGTACATCACCAAACCAAATATGCAGGTCAACTGGTAAACTGTTGTTGCAATTTAATTCAATATATCAAGTTCGAATCATAACAAGGACATGTTGGTTAAATGATTAATACCACTTTAGATTTCATATGATATCTCAAGTTTGATCTTTCTTTCGACACTATAAAGTGGAATTTGTAGGCTGAGATTTAGGATAACGCTCCCAACATTGTTACTTCGAGTATAATATCTCGTTGCCTATAAAAAAAAAAGTTTCGAATCATAAGGAATGCACATGTAGGAATTGTCTTCGGCTCAAGAATCATAATCTCAAATTCGAAGAACGTTTGAACAGTTTGAATAACACTCAAAGAATTAGGATCTCTTGAGCCAAGTTCTTCTCACGGTCTTTTTGATTTTTATCAAACTTTGTTAAAGTGAGTAACAAAATGTCCCGCATTGAATAAATATAGTATGAATGTGTTACATATATTTGCGCAAATAAAATCCTACAAATCACGTTGACTCTTAGTAGCAAACCATTATGCAACCCATGATAAATTTCACGTGATATTAGAGCAAATTTTGATCGAGACAAGTACCCCTTTATTTAACAACGACAAAGACAGATCGCCAGACCAAAAACAAAACCAGAGCCGTAGGCTGCAACCCGAATGAACTCGAAGTCCTCTCCGATTAAATACTCCTTCATTTAACAACAACAAAGACAAACCGCTAAACCCAAAACAAAACCAGAGCCGCAAGCTACAACCCGAATGAGCTCGAAGTCCTCTCCAATAGGATACAAATGATGTCATCTCTATTTTTTTTTAATCAAACCAAACAATATAAATGAAATATAAAAATGAAAATTAGAAAAAAATTATTTTTCATTTTGAGAAATTTCAAATACAAAGCGATCATGTATTTGACTGAAATTAAGATCTGAAGACCGCAAGCATTTACGTATTATATTTTCATAAACAGTGTATTGTAGGTCCACTTTGCCTCGAAAAAAATACCATGCCCATTTCCCGATTCCGATGGCAGTTGTGAAGCGGAAACTGAAACCAACAACAAAGCCTTCACCGTCACGAAACTCGTCACCCATAGCCTCTCGAGTCTCTTTCCAGATCTGAGACTCCGAGGACCAAATATTTTCTGTTTGGTTCGCGAGAAAAAAATAAGCCAAGATGGAGGAGTTCATAGACAACTTGCCTCCCATGGATCTGATGCGCTCCGAGAAGATGGCCCTTGTCCAGCTCATCATCCCCTTCGAGTCTGCTCACCGAGCCATCTCCTACCTCGGCGAACTCGGCCTCCTCCAATTCCGTGATGTAAGTTTCAGCTCAGATCCGGCTGTCTCTTTTAAGAATTTGCTCAGATTTGCATTTCGGTTGATTTGGAAATTTAGGATAGGGCAGGATTGGTGGTTTTTGAGCGGTTATGCTATTTTCGAATCTTTAATAGCCTGATTCGAATTGGTGTGTGTCAGTACGTGAGGAATTTGGCATTTGGATTATCATTTAGTTTGCATTGCCGTTATTATTTGATGCGCTGTGTTGCTGATTGAATTTGTTGACGGCGAAAGATTTAGCGTGTTTCTAGTGTGCTTGATTTTTATGATCCGGAATTGGTGATTTTTGGGAGAATTGGTGTGCTGTTTAGATGATCGACCACAATGATTTGTTTAGATGGAATATAGATGCTTTTGGAATTTGCACATGCAAGTAAATTGATAGAATTTGATAGTTCAATTTGGAGATATACATATGAATTAGATTGCTCACAGACTACCCTTGTATGTTCACGATACATATAAGTCAAGATTTGACCTGAAGTTTCTGTACTATCTGTCAAAATGATGACAATAAAAATGTTAAGTTTCTTTAAGTACATCGGGAAATGCTTAAGGTTTGTCAACAACTACCCTCTTCCTGTTTTCCTGGTTATGGCACATATAGATAGTTCCATTTCTATTGGTAGGTTATATTTTTTATGAATTTATTTAAGTCTTTGACTTACAACATACCAGGTTTACTGATAACCTCATAAGTAGGGTCAGTCAGTCTGAAGGGAATTAGGCTTCTTTGCTTTGTGCTGTTACTTGCTATAATCTCAAATTTCATAGGTGTATCTTATGAGAATTGTCTGGTTTCCAGTTAAGCAATTAAGTGCCTGTTACTGAGATCTTGAATCTCTGCTTACTCACATTGGCGTCCGTAACCAAGAGTTTCAAGAATGCAAATATGGCTAGAAGCCATTTTTGCAATTAGTGACTAGATATTTGCGTAGCAATTTATATATTATACTGCTCATTTCTGCTTCAATCTCACATATAAAAAGACTAATGCTTGGAAGCATCCACTTATCCCCCCAGTTCTTTCCCTAATAGTTCTCATAATAAGCTTAATATTGGAACTTCAAATCAGCTGTTCTATTGACAAATGTGTTCTGTTTGTCTTTCTTGGCAGTTGAATGCGGATAAAAGCCCTTTCCAACGAACTTTTGTTAACCAGGTATGTGTCGAGCATTGATCTAATGTTCTAAAATACTTATGCTATTTGGGTGCCTGTTATTTTGACTTATTTTTTTAAAAGAGTAATAGTCAGTTTATAATTCTGTGTAACAAAAGTTTACCTGATAGGCACCACCTAAACTAGGTCTACTGGAGTCCTTGTATGCTATTGGCTCTTAGAATACAAAATGCTACCAGACTTATGTAGTTATGTATTCTCAGAGCCAACAACACACCAGACTACGAGTAGAGGATCCCAAATAGTTTTGCTAGAGGATTCATGTAGCTGACCTCAACATTATTTGGGAAATAATATGGCGGTTTTTGTTTTCTGCCAATATCTTTTGGCATTTTTTTGTAAAAATAGCTGGATTTATTGATTCATTAGGCACTATCTAATCTTAATTTTCTGTATCCCCTTCCTTTTCTAATAAATAAGTACGAGAACGATATTCATGTTTGGTAACTTTAAATGAACTTTTCCTTTTTGTGTAATGGCACTGGCTCAAATTTGTTTACATAAAATTGTGAAGTTTTTTTAACTTTATAATTATTTTTATATATTTTTTTGTTGACTAAGAATGAGATGACCAAATTGCCTAGTACAATTTATTATGGTTATTTTATTGCTTGAATGGTTGTTGATAGGTAAAGCGATGTGGAGAGATGTCAAGAAAGCTGCGGTTTCTCAAAGATCAAATTAATAAAGCTGGTCTACTATCTTCTTTACATCCTGTTATTCAACCAGATGTTGAGTTAGAGGATCTAGAGGTCCATTTCACACTACCTTGCTTCCTTCACTGAAAGTCCTTTGTAAATTTTTAGTACATGCAATTTACGGTCTGAGATACATAACATGGAGGGTAACTGAAATCATTTCTATGTGATGAGGCAACTACTTTCTAGAATTGAATGCTGTGCATTATTTGTAGTTGTTCCCATGATCTCAGGTTCAATTTGTCGAGCTTGAGCATGAACTACTCTTGAGAATATTGAACAGTGTGCTTTACTTTTAGTTGTGGTTCTCATGATCTCAGGTCCAACTTGCCGAGCATGAGCACGAGCTAATTGAATTGAACTCCAATAATGAGAAACTTCAACAAACTTATAATGAGCTTCTGGAGTTCAAGATGGTCCTAGAAAAGGTAAATTTCTCTCTTTTTCTCACCTACCAAACAGTCCTATGTACCAAAGCCAACTCATTCCTTTCCATTTATGTTATTATAGTAGGAAATCCTATATCAATCTAGTTTACCAAAAGCCTTATTTATTACTCCTGTCCCAAAATAAGAGTCTTGTATTCTTTTTCGATAAAAAAAGGATAAGTGAGTTTTCCACCCATATACCCCATGTGCGTTTGATTGACAAACTCAACTTATTATAGGGATTCAATTGGTAGTTAATGCATGATTACCATCCTAAAAAGGAAAAAAGGGCAGTCAATTTTTTTAGAGAAAAAAGATGCTCATGTTGGGATAGTGGGAGTATTATTTTTATATTGGGGAATAAGGATATCCTACTTCTATTTATTCGTATATTCTTTGTCCCTCTCAATTTTGTGTTGTAGGTTCTTGTTTATGGTATTTCAGATCTTGTATCTAGATTGATAACTTGGTTCTCATACGCAAATTTCTGCTTCCTATTGTTTGAAAATTGCTGTTAGTACTATTAACTTTAATGTTTTGTGTGGTATCTAGACACCATCTGATGAGACCTAAATACAGGTGTTATTAACTTGTTTGAACACGAGAATCTTATGTATTAGTATGTTAACATGTCAATGATTCATTTCTCCATGTTCAAGTAGCGTGCACTAGAAGAATTTAAATTATACCTTGTAACATTATTTGCAGAAGCTATTTCCTTCCTCTCATATATAATTTTTGTGACGCAGGCAGTCGGCTTTCTTTCAAAGAGTCATTCAGTTTCTGAGGAGAGAGAATTAGAGGAAAATGTATACTCTAATGATCGCTTTGCTGATGCATCATTACTTGAAGTACTTACTGTAATCCTTTTCACTAATGTACTTTTTCTTGTGCTGACCTGTTGATATGCGCATCTAATTGAGATGTTTCTTTTACAGGCAATGAGTCCTGGACCATCAAGCCCATCTGGTTTGAGATTTATAAGTGGGATTATTTGTAGATCCAAAGTGCTAAGATTTGAGAGGATGCTGTTTCGTGCTACAAGGGGCAATATGCTTTTTAATCAGGCACCATCTGGTGAAGATATTATGGATCCTGTATCATTTGAAATGGTTTGTTCCTTCTCTGTCCAGAGTGTAGATATGTATTGTTTCTATGAATATTCATATTTGGAAAAATGTGAATGCATTCAACATCTTAGCTGCTAGCTCTCTTTCTGTGCTGAGCTGGTTTTGTTGTTATTTCTTGGAGAGAACTAGCTGAATTATGTAGTCCAAGAATACTAATATTTTGATGATGTATTTGCAGGTAGAGAAAAATGTATTTGTGGTATTTTTTTCTGGAGAGCAGGCAAAAACAAAGATTCTGAAAATCTGCGAAGCATTTGGTGCTAATTGTTATCCTGTTCCTGAAGATATTACAAAACAGAGACAGATAACTAGAGAAGTAAGTATGCTGTTGAGAAGGTTGACTATATATGTGCATTTCCTTTTCATGAAAGGAAAATCTGGTTCAATACATCATTAAAGCGGTTTTTATCCTTCCCAATGAAGTGTAGTTGTCATGATATTCAGAGGGTTCCGAATTTCTTAAAATATTTTCAGTAGCTCATTGGAGTACTTATGAGTAGACTATGATCATTACCCCAAGTTCCCACTATCTTTTGATATATATATATACATATATAGTAATATGTAGTCTGTGATCATTACTGAAAGTTAAGGTTTTTGGCTAAAGGTTATATCACGTCTCTCTGAACTGGATACTACTCTGGATGCTGGGACTCGTCATCGCAATAAAGTCCTTTCTTCAGTTGATTTCCACCTAACAAGGTGGATAATCATGGTAAGATGCAAAAAACTGTCTGTCTTGCACTTTGTTATTTCAATTGTTTGTGCAGTGAACATTATGACTTGTTCAATTATTGAAGTAACACAAGATGATTGCATTTCCTGTTCACCATCCTTTTCTAGGTTAGAAGGGAGAAAGCTGTCTATGATACTTTGAATATGCTGAATTTTGATGTTACAAAGAAATGTCTTGTTGGAGAGGGATGGTGCCCCACATTTGCAAGAGCAAAGGTACTATAAGGTGCTTTTTATTTTATTATTGGCTTGGAAGTAGATAATTATATATGCCCTACAATTTCCTTATTTTTTTGGTTTTGTCAAATACCTTTGCAAAAATGTATTATCTGGAAGAACTATTGGGTTTGTTTCCATTTGGTATAAACTCACTACTCATTACTATTTTGACTTCTCTTTGGAGAGTTTTGCAAGAATACAATTTAGTTATGGAAGAACTGTCATTGATTCAACAGATTCAGGAGGCACTACAACGTGCAACATTTGATAGCAATTCACAAGTGGGCATTGTATTTCATGTTATGGATGCACTAGAATCACCTCCTACGTATTTCAGAACCGACCGCTTAACAAGTGCGTTTCAGGAAATTGTAGACGCCTATGGGTGAGTTTAGTAATGATGCTACACTTCACTGTTTGCATAGTGTTCCTTAGTCTTAATTGGAGAAAAAGTAGCCTCATTAAACTAAGTTGGCTCATCTAAATTTTGTGAAGGGAGAGTCTAGATGTTATAGCCTTAGTTTTTTGGGAAGCATAAATCATTGTTTAGAAAGTTTGTAACATTTTCATGTAATTTAATTATCCTTAATCATTAATTGTTAGAAGTACTAAATATTCATCCTTCAAATCATGTAAATCACTTCATATTCATCTTCTTTGTACTAAATAGCAGAATTTTAATGCAAATGCATGTTTTTATATTGACAGTGTTGCTAGATATCGAGAAGCAAATCCTGCAGTGTACACTGTAATCACATTTCCTTTTCTTTTTGCGGTGATGTTTGGGGATTGGGGTCATGGGATATGCTTGTTGCTGGGAGCATTAATTCTTATTGCTCGTGAAAGTAAGCTTAGTAGTCAGGTATCATCTTCTCCTCTTCTGATATTATATACATTCTATTCTAGCTTTATATTATTGAAGTGTGAGGTATCTTGTTAATCATATGCATGGGAAAAATCCAAGCTAAAGTTACCCAATTTTTATATTTCATTCCTCAAAAGCTTTATGGAAATTATTTTTGGTTTCTTCTCCTACGTGGAATCTTATAAAGGTAAAAGAGGTTTATATTTTAACAATCCTCGGAATAATGTAATTAGGAACGAAGACTCTTTAATTACATAGCATATCTTAGCTTTTTGGGGTCACAGTATAGAGTTTATACCACAAGCAATTAAATGAGTAAATCCACTTTGTTAGTAATGAGAACAGAGTTTAGTATATTAATTTAATAGAGCTAAGTGAGTAAAATAAATTACTAGAAAAAGGCGTCTTATGACATTATAGTATACTTTCTATTCTGGCTTTATATTATTGTAGTATGAGATATCCTTGCTATACATGTGCCTGGGCCCTGGGGAAAATCCAGGTTACTAATTTGCATATTTAATTCTTGCCAGAAACTAGGAAGCTTTATGGAAATGCTTTTTGGTGGGCGATATGTACTTCTTCTGATGTCACTATTTTCTATTTACTGTGGGTTGATTTACAATGAATTCTTCTCGGTTCCATTTCACATATTTGGTGATTCAGCCTACAAATGCCGAGATACTTCATGCAGGTATCTGTTATATTCTTTTCCTTTTAGACCCCTAAACTGTTTTACCACACAATTATAGTTTGGTAACTATCGTCAATTTGTTTTTGCTCTGATTAGTGATGCTCAGACATCCGGTTTAGTCATGTACCGAGATCCTTATCCATTTGGCGTGGATCCTAGTTGGCGTGGAAGTCGTTCAGAACTGCCATTTTTGAATTCCCTTAAAATGAAAATGTCTATTTTGTTGGGCATTGCCCAAATGAACCTTGGAATCATATTAAGTTACTTCAATGCACGTTTCTTTAGCAGCTCACTGGATATTAGGTGTGCAACTCTTCCTTCTTCTTTTCTTCTCCTTCTTGTGTTAATAGATAAAAGTGGAACTTATTTTTAATCGTATTTTTAGGTATCAATTTGTGCCACAGATAATTTTTCTGAATAGCCTTTTCGGGTATCTGTCGCTTCTCATTGTCGTTAAGTGGTGCACTGGTTCTCAGGCAGATCTCTATCATGTAATGATCTATATGTTTTTGAGTCCCACTGATGATCTTGGCGAGAATGAGTTGTTCTGGGGCCAGAGACCACTTCAGGTATGATCTTTGATCTCCATTATTGCGGCTCATGAGTTGATCATTTTGTGTCCATCATTCATTATAGTGTATTCTGCTTGACCGTTGCAGATCCTGTTGTTGATTTTGGCTCTAATTGCAGTTCCATGGATGCTCTTTCCAAAGCCTTTTATTTTGAAAAAGCTTCACTCAGAGGTATTTTCAATTGAAATGATAACATCCATCTGCTCTAATTTTTATTATGTTTACAGTTTTTCTCATCATTTGTCCTTAAAAAATATACTCTTTTAGTAGTGTACATTATCGCTGCACGGTGGATGCCCAAATCAGATATGTACACATGTATTTGTGTCATGCTGCATTTTCTTCTGAAAGTGGTTATCCGTCTTCTGTTGAAAGACTTATGACTTGTCCCAATGGGGGATACACACTTCAACTGGCAGTCTTTTATTGACATATCTGATTTCGAATCAAATTCCACCTTCATTAAAGTTTGGGGGAGGGCAATTTGATTATGGGGAGAGGGGAGATCTTTTCCTCTTACATCCATTTTTTTTGTTGGACCCATCACTCATGTTCTTTTGAGCCTACTGTCCACCTTTAAATTAAGTCACACTTATGCATTTCAAACATTGCCAAATTATAAATCTTTGAATTGTTATAATGTCTATTTCCTTCATATTTTTCTTATGGTTTTACCTCTTTCTTCAATAACTTCAAAACTAATTTGCCCTTGTCGGCGGCATTTTACATTTATTTATTCAGGAAAACACCTCTACCATTGCCATTTCTTTTGATTTTTTTTTTAAACTTCGGATCCTCCTGAAATCATGTGGGCACAGTTTCCATTTGTATAGTATTGAAGTTTGTGATCGTCTCAATGATTATAATGAACTGAGTTCACATGAAGGTCTTGAGGAGTTATAATAATTTTTCTTGATGATATTTTCTAGAGGTTTCAAGGTCGCACCTATGGTATGCTTGGTACCTCTGAGCTGGATATTGAAGCAGAACCTGATTCTGCAAGGCAACATCATGAGGAGTTCAATTTCAGTGAGATATTTGTGCACCAAATGATACACTCGATAGAGTTTGTTCTGGGAGCAGTATCTAATACAGCTTCTTACCTGCGGCTTTGGGCTTTGAGGTGCAGCCTCGAATTTTTAATCACGTTAACCAATTCATTCTTCTATACTATAGTTCTTTGATTTATACTGTATCTGTTACTGCCATGCAGCTTGGCTCACTCGGAATTATCAACTGTTTTCTACGAGAAAGTACTACTCCTTGCTTGGGGGTGAGTTATCTGAAGTACTTCTTTATATCTGGTAGTTTATAGTAGTTCTCTTTTGCATGAAAAGCTAAACTAGAACACCATTCTCTTGCATTTCTTGTACTCAACAAAGGGTTAAGTCAGTAAATGCTCGGTCGACCAATTAGTACGTGTCAATCCCTTGTAAAAGTAATTTTGGGTCAGGCACCTCTTAACATTACACACACACACACACTCTCTCTCTCTTTCTCATGGCACACAATATATAGCTGAGAACTGATCATTAATTGGCTCGTGCTTTTGTACTGTTCAGAAGAGGGATTCAAAACCCTTTTGCTGAGTCCCTGAGTCTGATGTCCAGTGTCCTATTTGTCTGAAATCTGAATCAGTAAATGTTTCGTTTTGTTTAGAGGGTCAATTGTTAAACAACAAAGTGAAACTGTTTAAGGTTGCATTTGGATTATTGAATTTGATTCAAAATTCATGATTTGAAACCGATTACCGTGTTTACAGGTACGATAACATTATCATTCGGTTAGTTGGGCTAGCTGTTTTTGCCTTTGCAACTGCTTTTATATTACTCATGATGGAGACCCTCAGTGCTTTTCTTCATGCCTTGCGTCTTCATTGGGTTGAATTTCAAAACAAGTTCTACCATGGTGACGGCTACAAATTCAAACCTTTGTCGTTTGCTACATTAGGCGAGGACGAGGATTAGTTCATCAACATCTCCTCTGTTTTCCTTTACCGGGAGATACAATAGCTTACAAAGAGAGGTAATCATAATTTGAACAATGCAAGAAGACCATGTACGGACATTGATAGAACTCTATTTTGGTTGACAGAAACTTGGCGCCTTGCGGTAACATTTTGTTGCACATTTTGACTTAGGAATGTAAAATCCCGGCTCAGATTTTTTAAATGTGTAGGTATAAGGAGGGCTCTGCTTATAATGGTCATGGTAAGCTGGTCCATGAATAGATGTTTGTATTTTCTTTATTCTCCATGGGAGTGAAAAAAAGAAACTCACAGATCAGTGTTGTAAAGAGGAGCCTGGGGGATTAATATACAGTTTTTGGGAGTAAATTTATAGAAGAAAAAAAGATACATTTCACGCAATGTAGTGTTGTGTTGCTCCACTTTTACAGACTAGAACTACATTTTTGTAAGGGATTATTTTCACAATTAAATTTGAATAACTTGCTCTGCCCCTCTTTAACTGTGAAGATGGCCAAATTTATCCATGATTCATTGAATGTTGCAGATGGTGTCCAATCTATTGGCCAATCCTACTGTTAATTGTTAGCAATATTTTTACCTTAAGTTAGTATTTTAAGATTTGTTGTAACACGTGATCAAGATGATACATCAATATATAATACGCTAATATCTTCTTAACTTTTCTCAAAATAGTAACACTCCTTTTTACGACGGAGGAGAATGAGTTAGCATCACACTCCTGTGAATATCAACAAATAGAATATAGTATCCGAACAAAAGAATAGGCATTGTATTTATATATTTTAGAACAGGAGTATGAGTTACAATGAGTCAGTCACTCTTGAACCCTACAGCTCAATGTTGATACAAATGAAACATAAACTACTTTAAAATACCCAAAAAATGAAGGGAGAAAACAATTTTACATATGTCAAAATGTATATTGTTCAACACTGTTTCAAAATAATGGCTCATGTCTGCATTATGCGTACTCTGGATTGAGAGATATGGCCTCTCTGTAGATCATTTCCTTAATCTGCTCTTCTCCAATATGTTGTTGCTCGAAATCAAACGAAAATGGTTTCAAGCACACTGGTTCGTCGTCTATATCATGTAATTTTGAAAAATAAGGATGAGCCAATGCTTCTTCAACTGCATGTCCAGTAAAAATCCACAATCATCAAACAAATAGAGAGAGAATAGAAAACTAGAAACTCGAACCAATATAGAAGTTAATCTGATAAAAACATGAGAAAAATTACCAGTAATCCTTTTTGTGGGATCAAATGTCAACATTCGATCAACGAGATCAATGGCTAAGGGATTGACATAAGGGTAAAGATTAGCTAACGACTTGCGAGGATGAGAGGGAAGTTGCTGGATATATCTTTTCGCATCATGATTCCGAATAAACCCAAGATCAGATTCAGTCGGTGTTCCAAGTAGCTGTAAACACAAGGCC
Organism: Pelargonium fulgidum; assembly: GCA_036897545.1. NCBI lineage: Eukaryota > Viridiplantae > Streptophyta > Magnoliopsida > Geraniales > Geraniaceae > Pelargonium > Pelargonium fulgidum. The sequence continues at coordinate 11,752 of JAYMTE010001154.1, forward strand.
AAATGCGTGTTAGCATCTTAGTAACATTTATAGTTGAAGATGCAAGCTCTATATAGACATTCATAACCTATATAAGTGTATATATCTTACCTCAGTCAACAGACGCATCTGATGGACATGATCTTTGCCGGGAAACAGAGGTTTTCTGTTCATGAGCTCCATATAGATGCAACCAACAGACCAGACATCAATGGCGGCAGTGTAATCAGACGAGTTTAACAGTAGCTCAGGCGCCCTGTACCACCTGGTGACAACGTACTCAGTCATAAACTCGTTCTCGGAAGTTGGACGAGCAAGACCGAAATCACATATCTTCAGATCACAGTTGGCATTCAGTAGTAGGTTACTGGGCTTCAAGTCTCTATGGATGACATTGGCAGAATGTATATACTTGAGCCCTCGAAGAATTTGGTACAAGAAGTACTGCAAAAATCCAATGAAATTAAAACGTTAATGTCTCTCTTCAACCAGAATATAGTGAAGTTCATCAATCAGATAATTGTTGGTTAAGAGTTAAGACCTCCAATATTAAAAATAGAAATGTACCTGACAGTGTTCCTCTGATAAAGGTTGATTGGAGCGAATAATTTGGTGTAGATCAGTATCCATGAGTTCCATGGCAATGTAGACATCGGTGAATTCTCTTCGTAGAGGTGGAGGAATTATATCTCTTATAGCAATGACCTGTTATTTAACAGGATTAGATTCTACTCCAAATCTGGTAAATACAACCATACTTCATGAGCTAAAGAACACAGAACATGGCCAAAAATTTCCCGTATATGGTCATATACGTGCCAAGAGAGCTTCTACTTCTCACATATATGCTTGCTATATAAGAAAACCTACAATAATTTTGTCCATTCCACTACTTTTAGCATTTAGATAGTAGTTTATCTTGTACATTGCAACCAAAATAGTTAGTAAAAGGTGGCCCGGCGACCTCAAGATTATTAGTCTAACTCGCGACCTCAAGATTATAAGCCAGCAACTCTAAGAGCTATAAAGCTTGTAAATTACACCATCTGTCCCAAAATGAGTGTATGAAGGCAAAATTAGTTTGATATATTAAGTCTTGTATCTATGTGATAAGGTAATACTAACTACCTCGTTACAATAATACTATTGACAATTCATGCCTAACTAATCTACTAAAAATACTCATTTTTTACCCCAAAAAAAAAAAAGAAAAAGAATTGTGACACTCATTTTGGTAAAGATGGAGTACAGTATAGCCAAATTTGGTTTCCTTAATTAGCTGATAAAATCCTTACTTAGAGTAGAAAATTTTGGTCAGAGAGATCATTAAGTGAATGTGAATCTAAGGACAAAAAGAATCTCAGAAAAAAAAACAAACAAAACAAAATATCACACATAATTCTCAATTTAGCAGATTAGGGAGAGCACAGTATTACATTCTCGTGAGACAAATGGCGCAGGAGCTTAATCTCCCGGAGCGTCCGCTTGGCATCCATGTAGTTATCAAAAGCATTCGCGATCTTCTTAATCGCAACCATCTCGTTCGTCTCCGAATTCAAAACCGAGCTGCAAGAAGCAAAACCGAATTTTAAAACCCAAAATCATCAACAACAACAAAAAAACAATCAAAACCCAAAAACTGAATCCACGCATTCCCAAAGCATACCAGACGATTCCATAAGCGCCGCGACCAATAGGCATGATCGGAGCACGATACTTGGGCGTGATCTCGAATTGGTTACCGAAAATGTTGTGCTCAATGAACTGGCCGCCGTGGGTCGCGACGGCCTAAAAATCGGCGTACTGTCCCGAAACGGCGTTCTGTGCGTAATCGGCCATGAATTTCCGAGCGCTTTGCTTGATCGGATTCTTGTAGTTGCCGACGCTTTCGCTGATACGACTTGTCGTGGTTGTGATTTGGTGTGTGAATGTGGAGGCAAGGAGTGAAGAAGATTTGGGGTTAAATAAAGGCGGTCCATTGACGGCAAATGTGTAAATGGGTCTTAGTGTCTGAGAGTTGTGAGTAGATGCGAGGAAGGAGATGAAAGGCGCGTTTGGTGTTGAATCACCAGAATGGGATGTGCCGATGTGGTGTGGTATTGGACCGAGTTCAATTGTTAAATGTCGAGTCCACTATTTGCCGCCAACGTCGTTGACGGTCCATTTTTTCAACGGTCGTCTCTACTTTTTACTTCAAAGTAAATAAAAACTCGTTTTCTGTTTATTGGGTCCGCTTCTTTTTTATAAAAAAATGTTCTCATACTTTAGAGTTGAATATAGTAATATACTGAACGTTTTTTTAAGCTCGATTCGTTTTTTAATGTTTCAGACTCCATTTAGAATTTCGGATAGCAGGATCAATTTTAAAATTTGAACAAAACTAATATTCAAATACATAAATTATTTACACTAGTATTTAATTTTGTTCGTTACACGGGCAATATACTAAATTTTATAAAAAAATTATTTATATGATTATAATGTCTG
>JAYMTE010001155.1:0-14215 GCA_036897545.1 Pelargonium fulgidum
ACTAGTCACCTGAAAATAAGAATCCATACACAATGTCAAAATGAAGCATTGGAGCAGTATTATCTCTCGAGAAAACTATACTTCTTGTTACAAGTAGACTGAGTAAGAATAAAATTGACAGTAGTGTCCAATCCATATGTGACAAATATAGTGGCACGTAGAAGTTGACAATGCTTTGATGGGAAAAAAGTAAAACTACAAGAACCAATTGTCAAATCTTTTTCCAAATGTCCTAATTTCAACACCAACACTTTTTTATATGCCAGACTGAATAATATAAACTGCATAGCAGTTTCTGCACCAACCCACACAGCTGACATCTTTACTGAAGCCTCAAACTATTGATGCTAGAGTTAAATTGCCATCAACAACTTTACCTGTGCTTTCTGTAAAGGAGAAACCCGGCAGCACACAACAGAACTACAATTCAAGCTTAAATTAAGCAGAGTTACTCGTAAACTTGGGTCCAATGCATACATCAAACACTTCCCGTCTATCACAAGTGCTAATTTCGGTGCAGATACAGATTGAAAATAGCTCTGTGCTTCCTCTTTGCACTTCATCAACTGTTTTTTCACTTCTCCTTGAATAAAGCGTGCAATTTCTCCATGATCACCCTGAATTCAATATTTCAAATACCATTACATTACATCATATGGAAACTAGAAAAAAGGGGGCAGGGGCACTGGTCACCACATTATGCTTACCCTCTCTTCTACTTCTCTAATTGCATCTGTTTCTGAACTGATGATAAACTGTTTCATCTCGTTATTAATTAAGTTGCATGCTGCAACAAATAAAAAAAAAGTGTACTCAAGAAGTTGTAAGACATAAATGAGGAAAATGCACATAATTCATAAACATACAGAAATGTATGACATTTCAGCATATACTGACTCACCATAAGCTATATTTACTGCTGTTTCTATCTTATCCCCAGTTAACATCCAAATCTTAATTCCAGCTCTGGAGAGAGTTTCAATACAATCTGGTACTCCTTCTTGGAGCTTGTCTTCTATAGCAGTGCACCCGATCAAAACAAGATCATTTTCTATGAGTTCCGCCACCTGCACCAGCTTCTTAATTAGTATGCAGCAATGCATTTCAAGGGGAGAGGGAGAGAGAGAGGAGTATGCAACAATCACTAACACGATGTTACAGTAAATCCTTGATCTGGAAACAAACAGTCAATAAGTGTAGAAAAAGAAACTGAAATATATGACCAGTGACTCAATTCTATCTTTTATTTATTTTATTTATTTATTTTTAACATTAATATAACTTCAATTAACAATTTCAAAGTCACAAAATCAAAAAACAAAAATTGAAACTGCAGCTACCTCATCCAACTTCTTTTCACGATCTCGTAGACAAGATTTAGCCTGGATAAATTTTTGGTTCCAGCTTTCATACATGGCAGGACTTAAATCTTTGTAGGCCAAGCAAAGGGTACGTAATCCAGAAGCTCCAAATTGTTCCAAGTGTTCCCTAGTAACCTTCTTTAAGCCATCATTTCCAGAAGCCAATCTCTCGTATATTACAGAATCGGCACCCTGTAAAATGCATGTTTGCAGTGTTATTTTAGTTGCAAATTGTTATTATTAATAGTTTTCAACCTATGTAAGAAGGACTATACAATATTACCTTGCAATATAAAACAAGCCTGCCATCTGAGTAACGGCATACTACGGATTGGCGCTTCCTTGTACTAATTACATAAACTTGCAATTATGTTATTGTTATTGACCATGGACTCAAATATGAAGATACAAGTAAGATCAATTCTTACCTATTAAATTCAAGCACATTCAGAATCTCATACGTCACATCTTGGAATTTCCCCACGCTCTCAACATGAGATTCACGAACATATATTGTTGTAGGTGTCCGTCTAAGAATACAGAGAACGATTAGCCTCAAACCATGTGGTAATGCTGAAAAATAGTTGCAAATTTTCAATAAACAAGAAATAGAACTAAAACAAGAACCATGAGTCTATAATTCAAGCAATAAAAATCAGCATCACAGGGTGAAACCAAATATGCAGGTTTGACTTTTGAGATTAAAATATTAAATTGTTTGGTGAGATCTCAAACTACCCAGCATGCTTAATGAATCAATGCTAAATCTGGGAGAAAATTGTGCCTTGCACAATAAGAACTCATTGAACTGAATGCTTAGTGCATTAGCAATCAAAACAGTCAAATATCCTCAGCCTCATTCCAATTAGTCATGTGGAAATAGAAACCAAAGATGGTAAAACAGCTCCAAGTTCAGCATTTTTGCATGATAAACAATAATAAGCCAGCAAAGGAGAACCAAAAATACACTTACAGACAGCCAGAGATGAGAAAGTACAAACCTGAAAAAGAAGAAGCCAAAGTTCTTCGCAGCAGAAACCAAAGCAGCCTCATCCGGGGATGCAGCTTGATACTTGATCTTTTCTGGGGATTCATCACCTTCTGGAAGAACAGTGTGACATATAGCAAGACACCTAAAGAATTCCTACACAAACAACAGAAATACTTAAATATAATTGCTGATTAAATTAGAATATAAGATATTTGCTGCTTCATGAATGGGCTTAGGAATGCTAGAAACATTCCTGATAATATTGAGGAAAAAAAATATAACATAAGAAAAACACAGCACTCCCCACTAAGAAAATGGATTTTTTTTTACTACAGTTGCATGATAAGATTAATTGATCAAAAAACATCATTAAAAGTTACAAGCGGAAAATGATTGACTATGTCTTGGTTTGTCTTTTGTAACTTGTCAGTAACACATATACACTGGATTATATTCTCTGCAGACAAAATCATCTACCTTGCAAGCATCAGGATTAGGCTCATTTCTCCATGCACCTCGCATAAGCCTATCATCATCAAAATTAAAACCCTTCTCACGGATCATATTGGCTGATGGCCGCGGCTGTAAGAAATCTAAAGACGTCAAAATATATTTATATAACATGAATGATGTTCTTTAATTAAAGAATAACAAAAACACCTCCTCAATTCGTATGCCACTCCGCTGTGCTATTCCTCTCTCTATTTCAGTGATACCAGTCCCATACACTTCTCCTCCAATTGAACACTTAAAAAACTCCATTAAATTCCTTGTGAGAGTACCAGTTTTATCAGAAAATATGTACTCCACCTGACAAAAGCAGTAGGCCATAACAAGACAACTTAAATTGACCAGAAAACAAAGTGGATTATGTGTGTGTGACACATTGACATAGGTTAAGGCTGCGACAAATATCAGTCGATTCAGTTCACTTGGCAATATAATGACATGTACTGGAACTTAAGTCAATACGACTATAATTACCTGTCCAAGTTCTTCATTCAAATTGGAGGTCCTAGCCAATGCAGGAGTGTTTGTTTCAACATGGTACATATGTAAGTCCTTGTTGATAAATTGAGTGGACTGAATAAACTTGATCATCTGAAATTTTATTTATAACAATCAAGGAAAAAAGGAAACAAATAATTCAACAAACCCATATGCACATTGCAGGAGCCAGAATAAACAGCAATAGGCTATGGACTAACCTCAATGGAAACATAAAGTGAGATGGGGATAATAGGAGAGTATAGAGTAATTAGGGTAAACATCGTCAGTACAAAAACCTGCATAACCAATAACCAGTCTCAACCAAAAATGGACAAATAAAAGATAATGAATCTCAGATCATAAGATTCATCTCACTGTAGTAAAGAATACAGTACCCAAATTCGGCGGTCAGGGTTGAACTGACCATCTTGCCACAAATTTCTGTACCCACGACCAGGAGCAAGATAGTAATACTTGTGGTTTAAAAATATAGCACTGCAGAATTTCAAAAAATAAACAAAAAAAAGTACTGAGATAACTGACACAATGTGAATTTTCAGAATATACTCCCTCCGTCGTCCCAAATTGAGAGTCCACTTTTCCATTTTTGTAAGAATTTAAGAAATAAGTTGTTAGATTTAGATTTTCTCCCTTATACCCCCATTTGCTCTTGTTGTAACCAAATCAAGGGATTCTTGCTAACTTTTCTTAGGAATATTGTTGGTAAGTCATTTATAACTAGCTTGCCAAAAAGGAGAGTGGACACTGATTTTGGGACAGAGGTTATAATCAAATATACAGGAAGCAACATGTAGTAAGGATACAGAACTAAGAATGCGCACCAAGCTATGCTTCCAATTATGCACATAACAGATAGAGTGGCGAAAAGGGCAAGTATAAGTTGGTCAAGTTTCCTCTCTAATGTACTTCTCTTTGAAGGAACATTCATGGCATTCATCATAACCTGCAAAAAGCCACACAAAAGAAAGCTGCTTTGACGTACAAGAACAGACTGAAAGGTTAGGAAGGGTAATGCAACGCAGGACACATTTGTTGCCCAAAAAAAAAAAAAAAAAAAGTGATAAATATTAAAAATAAACTAAACCCATCCATAATTAATATATGCTGCCATTACTTTCAAGTCGAAGTTGCTTGAAATTTCCATTAATTTGTCAACATCAAACCCCAAAATAATGCAGTTGATCACATCACAGTAACAAGAAACAAAGAGTATAAGGCAATCAAAACTACATTATATTTCACGATAACAAACCTTTGTTTCATGACCCGTAAAGATAACAGCCCCAACAATGTACTCAGTGTTTCTGAGACTGCATCCCTGAAAACAAAGCACAAGCATCGATCAGTGGATTGCATTTCAGTTTTACAAAAACAAGAATAAACATATAAAATGACTCGTTTAATCCATACAACAAAGAATATTATTCATTAATGCCAACAATAGTAGCAGAAAGTTTATCTAACAAAGTATGGTTCAATAATAGTGTTAGCATGATGCATGAGAGGATCACATTAGGATTAGGAGATTTTTTCATCTTTATTTAGGATTTTAGTTCAGGATAATTTTTCAATATCGGACGATGGTTATAATTAGTCATCAACTATAATTAGGACTTACATTTTCTGGTAGAGTAATAGGCAGACTGTTTATATTGAAATTTTATTCAAGAGGTTTATTTCAGACCCCAATTATTTGTTCCAACCACAATCAGTCCCACTCTTAACATGTCAAGATCTTATTGACCTTAACCCTTCCCATGTGTCAACAGAATTCTAGCAGATACAGCAAAAGAACATAATATACAGGGAAAACAATTGGAAATATTTAATAACGGCATTCTACTACTCAGAACTTCATAAACATGAATCTATGTGTGTAGTGGAGTGGGGGAATTTCACTAATAATTCTGCAAGGAAAAAAATAGGATCGTACTCGCAACAGAAGATGGTTTGGATTGAGAGGCAATGTTTGCTTCTGAAAAATAAGATTGCCAGTGAAGGTGTACAATGAATTGTTAGGTTGCTCACACTGCACCTCGCCTGCAGTTAGCAAGTAGAATGTTAACGAGTGTTCAAAACTATGAAGGAGGCAATAAGTATTCTGCATACATTAGGAGAACAAATGGCAATAAAACAAAAACAGAACTAATATTTGCACTAACCAAGGAGCCAATGTGATAAAATGGGATAACAGATCATCATTTACAGCATTGAAGTTAATGTGAACAAATATAAAACCTTCCACTTTAAGACATAAAGGCATAAAAAACGAGTCTAGATAAATAGGCAAGGTTTTGAACAGAAGGAAACACCTCAGGACTTGCATCACTTTGTAAGATATTTCAATACACCCAACTAATAGACCCTAAACAGGAAAGATCACAGATTCCAACTTATCAACAAAATCTAAATTATCCATCTATCTTCAAAAATTATCCTCATACAGCCCAAAGAACAAAATAGCATTTCCATATATTGAAGAAACACGCACATCACAAAGTATCATCTGAGAAATCAGTGCGTAAGAGCATAGGATTGATGAGTACAAGATAAATACCGAGAATGAAGAAGTCTACCTCCTACCTTGTCCTATAGACATATCAGGTTCTGTTTTTTCCTACAGTTCATTTTTCTTTTAAATCTCCGTAATATACTTTCAATTTTCTCTAGTTCAATGTCTTTTTTCATTTTACTTATCACATTAGTCTTTTTTCCTTTTTCCCCCATCCTCAATTGATTACTTTGTCGTTTGACATTTTAGAAATTGTCTCTTTATCTTTCGTTCTTTTAGTTTTATTTTAGCCTCTTCTCATTCTCTTTATCCACTTTCTATTGCTATGACACCGCTTAACAGATTCTTTTTTGCCAGTGTCTGCCCTCTTCCTATAATCCTATTTGGTGACAGTTTCTATAATTTTCAACTATAATTCTATCTATTGTACCATATTTACAGATCAGTTCAGATAATGAATCAAGCAAGCAAGAATCATTGATAAACAAATTTCACAATGTCTGTAACCATGTTTGCCCGTCTCTATGTTTGAAGTCATCTCCTTGATTTTGACAAGGAGACAAATTTTTTACTTGACAAAACTCCACCAACAAACTATAAATTACGTATATCCTAGTTGAATTAAATAGCTTCAACCAAGGCTCTACAAATCCCTAAGATTGTCACCTAGAATATATAAAATTTTAATTACAAAAATAATCACATGACTAGAGATTAGAGTATATAAAGATTGTCAAGTGAGATTCAATTGACTTAATAAATAACCTTTGAACTCAGCGGCTTTTTCAGGAATCAGATAGTCCCAAGTCTTTTCCAATGCCTTTCTGATCTTCAAATTTGTTTCTCCATCTAAATTTGCAGTCTGCAACCAAAACACATGATGTATGTTTTTTAAAGAGGGAAAAAACTACAACGAAAGACTATTATTATAAAAGCAAAACTGTGTAGAAAACTCTATTTTGCATTAAATGAGAACTCAATAATATGTCAGAGACCTCAATGTAGCAAACACCATCAGGGTTTGTACTAGCAAGGAAAAGTATATCTGCAGGAAAAAAAGCATCTTGCCTGACCTGCAACAGAAGAACACTTCAGTTATAATATATCAAATGAACGAAAACAACTGCAACCAACAAGCAACAAGGACATATCTTCTTGAGCTACTTCGAAACCTTTCCACCGTATCAATGCAGCTAGGGTATGCATGAAATTTTTTAAGATGAATGTTTCTCTACTTAGCAATGCCCAAATCTATTTCATCTTATCTTTTCTATAAGATGGTTGTTTCTTTCCCTACTTAATTAACATAGTTCTTCCCCACCCTTAAAACAGTTCCGGAAGAAAATTTGCAGTTATGGATGACTTGAGTCTCTGAAATCAGATCAGAATTCAAACAATTAGAAAATACTTCCACCTCCCACTTTAAGCATCCACTATACCATAAATGGGTTCCCCACTTCAAATGTTCACTTATCTTATTGAAATAAATTGTAATTAGTTTTTCCATAATCAGTTAAACAAATTAGTTATATGAACTTTTAGTTAGTTACAATAACCATTCATGTGGAATTCAATCACTTGAAAAAATTATCCTTAGCCTCCACGCAAAATAAAAAGCAGCAGCAGACATGGGAATAGAAATACAAGTAAACCATGCTCAAGTTGCCAGTATATTTTTGTTTTTTTTCCCCAGTAAATTCATGTGAAGAGTTAGTTTGCTTCAACTCCAGAAGTCCAGAACTCTCAATAAAGTTAAAGGCAACTGATCAGTATTTACATCTTAGTATTTGACCAAGCACTAATATAATAGACCACCCCCTTTTGATGGTAAACAGTTTAGACTTTACAGATTGAGCAAGGCTCTAAAATCATAAATAAAGCAAAGATAGGGAGAGGAAAATGTGTCAATGCCTACAATGGTGATAATCACCACCATTGCCCCAATGAAGAAAAAGTATATACGTTTCAATAAATAGGGTTATTTAGTTCCAATTGTAGAGAGAGAGCAGCATACTCACCCGGACAACGTCTCCAACCTGCAACTTCTTCCATGTAATTTTCTCCCACCTTTGATCTTGCAATACTTCTATAAGATTATTATTTATCGTCATATCATTCTGATAACGCTTCTGTTATGCATCACAAAAATACCAACAACAAAAAATGATGAGGCTGCATGCTTCTCTTGCATTTCTACATTCTATTCTACATATTATTCGCTACAATACATAGAACTTCAAGCCTCATGCAAGCAGCAATGTGTGTCCATACTATGGTTTGTAGAGTAACACCACATGCAGGAAAAAATCAAGGGAAAGGAAAAAAGAAGACATAAAACACGGCATGATACAGTAATCATGAACCATAAATACTCACCCAATCCTCGAAACCCTCTTTAATAAGAGACGCCAAAAGCACAATAGTCAGTGGAACAACATTCGTTATCGGACTAACAGGACTGCATGATAAAAAAAGTGCATAAGAAAATGGTGCTCAGATGGACAGTAAAATCATACTAGTTGCCAAAAATATGATATGAAATTTTTTCTTCTATAGGTAATTTCAATTCTAGTGCAAAAATGATATCATGTGTAAGCGCAAAAAAATGAATGGTTACATGTAAAGTATTTTAGAAAACAAGCAAATAGGATACAGTAAAAAAATGAGTACAACATATGCAAGGATACAGGAAACTTTGTTGTAATGCTAATGCATTTCACTGAAAAGAAGCATTAATCTGAATTGGAAATGTGAACTGAAATTTTCAATTAATCAATAAATACTAAAAGTGGATTGGTCTGGCGCCAAGCCAAAGGCGTTTCAGTCCATCCACTTTCAGACAAGAATTTCCCAAGCTAGTCAGCTTTATCCACATAAGCACATAACATCCTAAACTAACCAACCAATCAAACAAACAAGGTAACATGTCATTTATCCCAGCATGGTCATAATCCCCACATCCTAGAGTATGAAGCTAGTAATACCAATACGTAACCCTTAACCATTACTTAATGTACCTCATTGGTGTCATTGATAATATTGAGATCATAAGGAAGTACCGATTAGCTACCCGCCTGAACTGTCAGTTCAAACACACAATTTCTCAGAATTTTGCAGTAAAAATAAACTGCACATAAGACAGCAATGGATACATTTAACAGTATATAAATGATTGTCCAAGTGCGCAAGATAAATACTTCACAAACAAGTTGATAAATACCCAGGCCCCCAGTACTATAAGTATCAGTTAATGCAAATTTACAGGATTTTGTACACATGATATGTTTGTTATAGCATGGACAGAAAAAGGGTAGAATATCATGGAGAAAGACAACTACTAAGTGAAAGCATCAACATATTATTAGAAATACACTTACCATGCAAGAAATACAAGTTTGTTGTCATACCAAAGGCCTGAGGCTACAGGAAAATCATCTACTTTTTTATACTATTGGGTAAAAGAATATAATAGAGAACAAATGTTTGTATTGGTAACTGGCTCTTTTACTAGTAATTTGTTAAGCCTTATACTACATATGAGTTTAAATATACCACAATCCTATGGGGTTGCCCCCAGGTATTTATCCCGGTAATTAGGAATTAGCGGGTGCATCTGTGAAGAGTTTGGTACATGATGGGAATTGGTTAGGGGCTCAAAGCGCTCCCAGAACCTCATTAGAAACATAAAAAATAAAAATAAAAAGGAGGTGAACACTTTCCTCTCATTTTATTTCAACACCTTCTGTATTAGATTCATCTTCCTCTTTTCTGCTGTTTCTTTCCTTTACATTTATCTTAGCATCTGTTCTTTTCTCTCTTTTTTCCTACTGTTTCTATCCCTTCATTTTCTAAACTCAAGACCATTATGGAATTTTTTTATGAGATTAGTTACTACATCATAAGATTATATTTGTTTGAATCTTCTGCAAACAAACTCTATAACAGTCTCCAAACATGTCCTTGTAGGTAAAAAGAATCACACCTATAACTTCTTAGTAATATTTTGTGGTGTATTGTCATAGTTTCTTCATCAACAATTATGATTATTTTTGTCTCCAAACATGTCCTGAATTTCATTTTTATCGCACTTTGCTTTTTGATTAAACGGTAGAATACCTTTACACTCAATTGTGCCTTAAGCTTTCAATATACTGCAAGCCTATTCGTGTCTTCCAATTTCAGTCATTTATTAGCTAATTAACAGTAACAGAAAACCCACATTCTTGCACCTTGTTATCCATTAGCTGAAACGCTACATGAAAAAATAATCAAGCCTAATCCATTTAACTTGGATAAATATATGGATAAAATAACAGCAAATATATTGTGGTCTATTCATAAAAGTTAAAATGATTGTAATAAAGTTACAAATAAAAAATTCATGTCATACTATCCTTCTACCTAAGAAATGATATATCATATTATTGCAGACTTTATTTAAACTAAATAAAATAATAATAGACACTGTAGCTTAAATCGAAAGGTTGAAACTATAATTTTTCTTCATATAAAGTAGAGTTTTCCCTTTAACAAGTCTCCTAACTTAACTTTAAGATGTATTTGTTACGTTTTCCAACAACTCTAATCCAGTATTTAAAGCCCATATCAACCTATCAACAGATAAGCTAAGCAAAAAAGTTGTATTGCTCCTTCCACAGTCTATCCCTTTCAAACAATCCATTATACTAAAAATGGGTGTCCCAGTTTTACCTTCTAAATAAGGAAAGAATTTAGAAAGAAAAAAAGCAATATATACTAGTGATAAGAAAAACTTACCTGCTCAAACAGCCCTTTAGGAAGAAAAGTTAAAAAGTTGTACTTAGTAGTCGATACAGAATTGCCCTGAGTAGGTGAACCCATGTTAGAAGGTCAGCTTTATTGAAAAACAAAAAGGACACAATAAACAGCATCGAGTCATGTTTACATATCTAGATTCTAAATATTACAAAAATCTTTAAAGAGCAACAACACCAGGGTCAGAATAAGTAACGAGTCCCTATGACAGTAAAATATCTTTTTGCAAAAGTATTCATACATTACATTTTCTTACTCAATCCAAAGGCTTTGGCAGACTACAAGTTTTCCATTGGTAGCATAGTCTACTACCATACACATGAGATAGCTCAAACCACAGAGCTCGACAGATAGTAGGCAAACATTTCTAGCTAAAATTATTTCTCAGAAACTGTTTCTTTCATCAACAATGTTGGATAAGATCCGGTGGTAGATGATATAAGGCTCAAAGAATGGACAAACCCTAATGCGCTTTAAAAGGCAACTGGTACAGAAAATAATCTAGATTTTTACAGTCAACAACGCTGATAGATAATAGATGCTTTTTGCAGGATGTGTGTTCGCATGGGGAGGCGTCAACATAACAAAACCAATATTATCCGTTGGTCTGATTAAATTTCTCCAAAATTGCAATGATGCAATCTCAGAGAGAGAGAGAGAGAGAGAGAGAGAGAGAGAGGCATGACAATTGGTACAAGGTGTCTATAAGGAGGGACTCAAGCCTTTTATCAAAGTGTGTCAAAATCTTGACGGACCTAAGTTCATTTGTTATTCCTGCCTAAGTTAGATTTTCTTGAACTCCTATATAGCATATTCTACCCTTGCTCTGAATCAAATTGTCATTTACAATTTGGTAATAAAAAGAGAAGGCATTAGAAAGACATAAACTGTCCATTAACCATCCAATATTTCTCACTCTTCAGAGGTAATACATATTAAGTGTATCAATATTCTATCTTCTATAGACCATGATCTACAGAAATGAAACCTCCATCTCCTCGAGAATATCCATCTTCTCAATACTTCAAAGAAGCTTTGAATTGCTCTACGAATTAAAAAGAAAATGCATTATGATTACAAACACTAAAGGCATTAACTGTCCATTAATTAACCCACCCAAGATTTCTCACTCTTAAGAAGTAATACCAATTAAATGTATAACAGTTTTGTCTCCGTTGTAAAATTTAAAGGGTGTAACTTGGTTTATCCACAAAACTATGAATCAAGATTTACAAAATTTTGAACTTCTGAGATTCACTTTGGGCGGGAAATGCGGTATTTGGTTTCTAGATAAACGTGCACTCACTTTTTAACGTGAAGTTGGAAGACCTCAAAATACATTGTTTGCATATCATCTTATAGTGCATTCTACTCCTACATAAGAAAGAAAAAAGGGCTTAAATAAAAAATAAAATAAAAAAGAAGGTATTACAACAAAACCCACAAATATTGCCCACAAACACTTAATTGCCTCTAAAGAATTTAACATGAGGTTCTCTAGTATATGAGGTTTGATCTTTTTTGGGTTTTATAGCGGTGGGAGTGGTGGTTTAAATGGTAGTGAAAGAAGGAGAAGCTGTTGTGGTGGTTCAAGGGTGTTTGGGAGGCTGGAAAAAAAATCTTCTTTTATGTCTCTGCTTCACCGAGAGCTTCCTTTGATTTTGGGAAGTTCTAGTTGATTAAGGTGAATTGTTGTTGAATTTGAGGTGAAGTGGCTGTTATTTTTGAAATTTTCTAGTTGTTTTTTGTGGATGGATGTTGGTTGATTTTCATGGATGTTAGGTTGTTTTTGTGCGATATTGAGTGATTTCAGAATGAATTTGGGTAGATTTTGGTTGGTTATTAGTTGATTTTGTTACTATTTTGTGACTTACTGTCAAATTTAGATGATATTGGTTTGATTTCGAGTAATTTTGATTTTTTTTTTTATCAAACATGAAGATTTCGGGTCTGATAGTGAAATTCTCAGTTTCCGGCCACCACAATCTTCATGCCTTTGAAGATGAAGAATATGGTATGTTTGGAAAGTTCAGAGTGACTATTTGGATATAACAGTTTTTTTGCTTGGAGCATTAACAAAGTTACTAACAAAAAGGGTGTGCAGACTTAAGGGCATTCAGTGTCGATCAAATCTCTCCTAAGGAATTTAGTATTTATAGGCAATACTTGGCAGTGTTGTTTTGTGATCAAGCAAAAAAAATAATTCAGAAGAATCATACCAAATAGTGATACCAATTAACAACAATGCCAAAATATTCAAGTTCAAGTCACTCCAATAATCAATATTCAATCTTCTTTCTGTCTACAACAGTATTAGTGTATATGCCAAAGTATGCTGTGAAAACATGAACCCACATTTGTTGTCATCCATCAAATCAAATGAGAAAATTCACCAGATTTTTATCCCAATTCACCTAGGACGCATCTAAGGCAGAGGAAAATAACATTTTAATAGCAGAACAATATGATTAACAAAAAAAACTCCCAACATAATGTCCATCGTCCTCCAGACGTTATAAAAAATAATACATATTACAAATTTGTCTGGGAATCATCAATTCAAAAAAATTCAACCATTGCTAAGCAACTAAGCAGCCACAACACGAGAAAGCAAATACATAAATAGATAAATACATAAGAGGGACATATAATATGAGGAAGGGAACGATACGAACCTTGAATCTAACTGGGGCATTGGCCTCACGGTCATTGCAGTAGATGGTGCGGTGACCAGGAGCCTGAGGTTGGACTCGGCCGAGACGAATCGACGATCCATTGCGTTGGAGACTATCTTGACCAGAACGGCGACCTAGTCCCGATCCTCCTCGAACTCGGTCCCATCCTCTCATCTTCTTCCCTCCCTGAAAAAACCCTCCGACGAGGCGACTCGGATTTACCTAACAAATGATCTCGGATCGCTCGATTTCTTCTCCTTCTTCGCCTTCTTCTCTGTTCACAAATCGATTGACAAACGATGGAACAGAGAGGACTGCAATCCCGATTTCTTCGATTATTTGATTTGTTATCCAATTTTTTATTTTTTATTATAATTTGCTGCTTCTTATTCTCGTTCGTTAAGCGCGTGCTTAACCTTGTGAAAATTGTTTCCAGAACCCCACGCGCGCACCTGGGGGTTTGGCTGTGAGACGACACTAGTGGGGCCCACGTGCCTGTGGACTATACTGTTTGGAACGCGCAGGTGAGCGCGTTGGGTGGAGAGTTCAACGTTTAATTTGCTGAATGGGTAGTAACTGGAAGCTCAATGAGAGCTAGTTTTTGGGTCGGGAAGAGTAGTGAAACGGCATCGTCTAGGGACACGTAAGCTTATGGGTGGCCCGTGTTAGGCATAGATCTGGGGGTTGGTTAACGGTATTCTTTTGAGTTTGGACTATTAACGTATGATCAAACAATTTATTTTTGTTTAGCTAAACTGTACTCAAATCTATAATACGAGTTATAAATTAGTGGGATAAAAACAAAAATGGTACTCAAAGTTTGGCCAGAAACCCAATTTAGTACCCAATCTTATATTCTACCAGACTTAAT
>JAYMTE010001156.1:0-14207 GCA_036897545.1 Pelargonium fulgidum
TGCAAGTTCTGTATTAGCTTGGAATTAGGTTCCATCCGTTGGTCATTAGCAATGAAGTCAAGGTAAAGCTGTCAAGGATTACCTATAACATGAAAACTGATTCTATTTCCTGATGTAAAGTCAAGCTATTTGTTGTAGCTAAAGCGAGTTGATTCAGGAGAGTATCCGAATAATTGTGTATGGACAGTAAAGGAGTCAATTTCCTTGTTTGGAGGAAAGCAGGCTGACATTTGCATTAGGATAACATCTAAGCTGATGAGACTCCTAATTCTTAAGATTATAGGTTCCTGATAAATAAAAAGTTACTTAAACTATAAACTCTCTGAATTGTAGCTTTGTTGGCTAGGAGAAAGGAATTCCTTACTTTCTGGGATAGCCGGTGTTGCAGAATAACATAAACAGGATTCTCTTTCTTAGATTCTCTTGTAAGCAGTAGTTTTTTTCAATCGGATATTTCTTTGTAAGGTACAGATTATTTGTATAGAGAGCTTTCTTCCGATTAAGTGTATTGACTATTGACAGTGGAGAGGATAACCTAAACCAGATTTGTAGCTTGCTAATTGTACTAGTTATCTCCTTAGTTATGATAGATAGAATAAAGGACTATCTTAATCTGGGATTGAACCTCTGTATAAGCTGTGTTGGGTGCTCTATCTGTATAGCCTGTGTAAAGGCATATCCTGTAACTATGCTATTATGGTATCACTCTTTGTGAATGAATGGTTTACCAAGTCAAACTTATAAATCCTAACCCTGTCTATTGAGGTACTTTCAGATTGTAGTAAATTTCTAGGAACCCTAAATCTAAGACAGGATACAGTCCTCGCGAAGTCAAGTAGGTCAAAGAAAGACCTGCTCGATCCTAAAACTTAAGGAATGCTAGGAGAAGCAGGTCCTTTACAAGTGAGATTCTTTTGTTGAGAGTATATTCTTTTATAGAACAGATAGTTACTCAACTTCTGAATTGTATTCTACTATTCTGTAAGCAGGTAAAGGAGTTTTAGACAGAGTAAACTTCAACATTTTCGAACTTGTCCACATCTTTACATCTTGTACTTGAGAATCCTAACTATCAATCCAATTCTAACTTACAGGAATCACATACAGACTCTGTACTTCTTCTTACCTTCTTACTTAGTGCTAAGCATTATATGATGGTATTTTAGCCTTGGTTAGTATTACTTTTACTCTACCGACTTTATGAATTCCCGGAACCTGTATAGGACATTTCCTTTTCGCACTCATTAGGACCCAACAACACCGGAAATCCACTTTCTTGAGGGAAAGCTGTCATTATTCCGATAATTCTGTATAGCTGGATAGATAG
The DNA here is from genome assembly GCA_036897545.1 of Pelargonium fulgidum. NCBI lineage: Eukaryota > Viridiplantae > Streptophyta > Magnoliopsida > Geraniales > Geraniaceae > Pelargonium > Pelargonium fulgidum. The sequence continues at coordinate 1,328 of JAYMTE010001156.1, forward strand.
GATTTGCAGTCGATAGAACTGTAGAGCAATGACTGTCGAAGGCGCTAAGGGAAAGCCAGCCAATCAATCAGAGAAAGTGTAGCTAATAGAAGCAAGAGAAGGTGTATTAGTTCCAAAGAAAGTAATGGAAACCGTTCCTTGTGAACGGGTACCTGTTACAGGTGTTGCAGAAAGAAGGTCGGTCAAGTAGGCCCATGTTAGCAGGTTCAGAGATGTTTGGGATTGCGGCTAAAGAATTATTCTAAACCAGGCTTACATTCATTGCAAGCTAGTTGACTTGTTCTTGGAAAGCGAGCCTTGGAAGTCTTGTATTCTGTTCTTTGCTTTTTATTTGTATTGGTAAAGTGGATTCCTTATTGAATTGAGATAGTTTATATAGTTTAGGTACTACCTTATTAAATGGATATTCTTGTCTTTGGAATGTCCTTGCGAGCTAAAGGTGTTTAAGATTCTAATGGAATAGAAATCTAAGGAAATTCTAGTCTAAGAAGTCCAAAGCCTTCGTATTCTGTGTTTGTAAACCAAGGTCTGGAAAGCACTTATCCGATCATAAGCCTTATGCAAAAAGCTAGGATTATAGTACTATATGTGTGTGTTCCTAAACTAGATGAGAATTTCCGAGTCTTACTGTTTACGTTACAATAACGGATAACAGATAATTGTAGCTGCTATGAATTATGAATTCCTGGTTTTGAAAGTAGATTCCTTTTCCTTTGAGAGTCCTAATATACTATAGATATAGAATAGAATAAGGAAAGAGGTTGAAAGCTGTTGAAATAAGAATTTGTATTCGTTCTTCAGGGATAGCAGGTGTAGCAAAAGGAGTTTATTTAAGACATAAACCAGAGTATTCTAGGATTGCAGCTTCCTTTACTTTAAAGTGGAATATAAAATTCTAAAATATAGAATATAAGGAAAAACCCAGTGCTTAACGAATTCTATTTCATTTAGGAGGAAGGAGACTCATAATAGAGGTTGCTAAAAATAATTAACTGTAACTAGGGATAGGAATTGTAGCTTTCCTTAACCAGAACTCTAGAGTCTATTCCTAGGGTAAATCCATCTATGTGCAAGGAGTTATTGTTCTAATGGAAACGAGCCTAAGGAATTGCTTTAAAGAAAGGAATCTTAGATTTGTATTCCTAGTATTCCTTTGAGTTATACATGAGCGTAGAGGGAGCTAGTATTCTTCTTGTCTTTGTAAGAGCTTTCTTTTGTATTCGCTTTGTTGACAGTTGGTCTTTGGAAAGCAAGCAGTCGAGTTGTTGTAATGTGTACGCCGGCAAGGAGATTCAGAATTCTATTCCTTAAACAAGAGTTCCCGTTTAGTAGTTTAACAAAAGAGTAAAGAATTGCCTTAGTTTTCTTTCCTTTTATAAACCAACTAATTTCCGGTGAAGGTATCGCTGCTTACTATGCAGTACAGAAGTAACCAATGTCTTAATAGCAGTCCTAACCGGTGTTTGACTTCTTGTACATGCTCCACTAATTCTCTAGTCTAAAGCCTAAGGGAATCCTCAGGCAGCCTCTGTATGTAAATGTACTTCTTCTCTTCTTATCTTAGGAACCCCAACAAGAAACCCTCTGTTGTAGTCGGCCGGTGTTGAGTGAGAGGACAGTCCAATCCGATAATTGTTATAGAAAGTAAAGGTGAACTCTTATTCTAATGGGCAAAGGTAAAATAGCTCTTTCAGGTCTGTTCTATAAAACAGTAACTAAAGGAGTATTAGACATAAACAAATTCTCGTCTAAGCATTAACATATTCGAGTCTAAGAAGGCAAGTTCTGTATTCTTGGGATAAACGGATTCTCTTTATTTTGACAGTGTTGCTAAAGGTGTCTAAGATTTGTATTGGAAATTTGTATTCTCAAGTAAGGGTTTAGCCTAACATAAGCAAAAACTAGTTTCAGTAAGGGATATCTCACTCATGTGTGTGCAAGACAAGGTTATCGTCCACCAGTTTGGGATTTCTCTCAGTCTCTGCAGTTAGTATTCTGTCAGCTATTCAAAAAGTAAGGATTCACCTCAACCAAGTTAGAAAAGATTTCCTGTATGGGTATTTCCCTCTGACAAGTAAAGCATTTAGCTTAGTAATTAACCTTGTTGTTAGCAAGGGTTTTCTCATGTGTATGTATTCGTGTACAAGACTAGGATTCCCCTTCTCAAGCTAAGGAATTTGCTTTCCCATTGGTAAAGTAAGTAGGATTGAGCATTAACATTAAAACGGATTCAACGGACTCTAAATTGCCTTTATTATCCTGTTAATGGTCTGGTGAAGGTAAAAAGTCAGTAAGATTTACTAACTGAAGGATCTGATACGAGTTTCCGCTTTCAAATTCAAAAAGAAAGAAGGGTTCTCTCTTAATCTTAATAATTTGTAATATAGTATAGCGCTAAAGTGTAAATAGACTTAAGCACTAAATAAGGGAGATTAATTAGGGTTTTCTTGAAAGCTTTAGTTAGGTAGTATATGGTTGGATATATGGAAAAAAAATGAATATATACAAAGCTGGGAGAGATCTTGCTTGTTAAGGATTAGAATCTTTTAGTTTTTGAAGCAATCCTAGTAAAATATTAAACCGGGAGTTTCCCCTATTTATTTGCAGTCACAAGATTCCAGAGTCATAGGCTTTACTTATACCTACCTTCGAGACTCTATTTCGGCACTTGCTCCGGTAATTGGACCCTCATCTTATAGGACTGGGTATAAAATCTGATGGAATAAATTATAGGGAGGGACCCGCCTAAGAAAGTCAATGTAGTTAACATATTAGGTATCCCACTCGGAAAAGCAACCACTTGATCTCTAAAGAATTTTATTTGAACAGATATAGATAACATCGGTGCCAGCCAATGTAATAAGTTCTCTCGCAGGATATTTTCCATTTTTGAATTTCGTTATTAAATGGACCTTGCTAGTGTCTTAGGTTAGTAGGGCCTGTAACTTTGTTCTTCTCTATTTCAATTTTACGAAACTTAGAGTAACTACACAAACGACTACTACAGATACCTTTATTAGAATTTAGAACTTTCCCTAAGTTAAGTTAAGTATAGGGTCCAATACACCTTCACCTCGGACACAGGTAAACCCGCGATATCCCGAGGAATTCCACTAAAAAGCACCTGAAAGCAAAAGCTAGAATATTAGAGTAGAGATATAACAAATATGGAATATTTCTATTTATTAGGCTTTTCTCTTTTGTAAAACTAGAAGACTCACAAGCTCTTAATAAGGCAATTCTCCCTTTTTACTTATAGCTCCCCTGCCTAAACTTGTAAAATGGACTAAGAGCTATCCCCTATTAACAAACAAAAAAAGTGAGTACCTCTTCCCTGTTTACCTATAAACCCTCCTAAATAACAGAATACGGAAAAGGATTCTTAGCTTTAGGCTTGAGTTAGGGGCTTGCTTTAGTTCCCATAGACTCATTCATAGTTTCAATTCCACATAATAAATGCTTCCGAATATCCCAACTAAATAGAGTATCCCTAAGGCCTTTACCTAACTTCAAGAGTGCTAAAAGCCTGCCGTAAAATAGCTACTAAGTAAGAGCTCTACTCCCACAGTATATAAGTAACTCTAGGGCTGCAGTAAGAGAGTAACATGAAAGCTACAGAGTACGTAAGCAAGAAATACAGGAGTTCAAGTCGCCCAACTTAAAAAAGGGTTCTCTTTGATCCGTTGAAGCGAGGCCCTTTATTAGATATGATGTTTGGTCTTTCCTCGAAAGTTTCTTCTTAGTCCCATTTAAAAGAGATATCTGTGGAGTTAATTAGTAGATAAGATACCAGGTCCCTAAGGGTTGAATCGGGATAAGTTTTCTCGCCGAATTTGGATCTTGATATGAATCAAAAATAACCTTGTTTCTTTTAGACTTGAGGGAATTCCTGCTAAAAGAAACAATTAGCAAGTAAACCCTTATATGTCCACCTTAGTCATAGGCTGGGCCCACAATCTTTTAAAGATTATAGAATTTAAGGGCATTCTAACTTACTATCAATCTAATAGAATAAGCAAGTTTTGAAAGAATTAAGAAAAAGTAAATCCTCTATATCCAACTTACAGAATAATCCAAAGTGAAAATTTTGGTACCATAAAGATTTTCCTATAATGAGCTTTATTCTTTTAATGTGACCCCCTATTATTTTATTAACTGTGCGAAAGTCGATTTATGCAAGAATTGATGTAAATAGTGGGCCCTCTTATGACAAGGTATAGTCTACCTTGTACGTATGGAAATTCTAGGGTTACTTGTGATACATAAAAAAGCTTTTTACTCCTACAACTCTGAGTTTTAAGGAAAAAGAAAATAACACATTGAGCGTCGATAAATATTAAAGAAAGGGGACATTTAATAAGTAACCGCTTTGTAAAAAAGTATAATAACTAAAGCTTCAAGGAAACCCTAAGAAAGAGCAATCCCAGGTTAATTTACAGTAAAAAAACGTTTCCTTTGATCTTCCATATAGGAAATCTTACAAAACCCTTTTACTAAGTACTTTGAATCCCTTCTTAAAACTTAGAATTAATTGTTATACAAAAAGGGAAACTGTGCAAACCTTCTTAAGTATCCTTTTTAATAATAGTTTTGTATATGTATTTTCTTCTACATTTCTAGAAAAACCCCCTTATAAGGTCTGACCCGGATGGCACGATTTGAACTCGTGGTTTTTGTCTTAATTCATTTAAAATTGACCCGTTTCATTAAAATATAGAACTAACTCAAAAGTTTTGGTAGGCTGCTTAGTACAAGTGTCATACCCCTTTTGCGTGTAGACTAAAAAAAGGAGTTTTATATCTATCTAAATAAATTACAATTTCTCATTCATGAAAAAACTATACGCCAGGATTTTTTGCTGTATTAAAAAGGGGTTTTGTTCCTCTTTCCAAGGTCTTTTTAGGGGATCCTTTTTGCTTTTAACTTTCACAGTAAGAGGATAACTTTAACCTGCCCCGGCTTTCTCTTACTCTTAAATTTGATTTATATGATTGCCACCGGGAAAGCGAACTTCTTGTAAAAGGGCAAATGACTTCATAGTTTAACGAAACTAAAACTTATATCTCGTTTAAATTCTTTCGGTTATAGAGACGACAACCCACCTACTCTGAGTGAGGCCCCTTTTCCTACGGTTTAGGAATTGGAAGTTAGTCGTCTAAAAACTAGTTAATCTTATTAGGACTCTACTACTACATACTAAAAAGACACTTTCTTTGTACAAATTTAATGCTTCTTTTTCAATACTGGAAAGTCTTGATCTGTAATATCTTGGCTGGGCGAGTATCCTTGTTCTACTTGTAAAAGTGTTTCTTTTGTTTAGTTTGAAACAGGGCTTTGCTATCGTGAGACCGTAAAGAATGAACTACTGCGCGAATCGTGCCCGGGGGGGATTTTATACTTTATTACTCCACTCCCGACAAGTCTGGGGTGTGATATTAACAATTAACAAAAGCTATTTATATCCAAGACGCAAACCCGCTTACGTATCACAAGCAATCCCACATTAAAAGTTTAAATAGAAACAGGCATAGACATCCCCTTTTCTTGACTTCACTAAATACCCCTCCCTTAATAATTATGACAAGAAATATCAGTTATAACCCAATTCATTAGTTCCAAATTTAAATATTTAATTAGAAAATCTACCCCATTCCGAGTTCAAAATTAGTTACCCTCGTGTATCAGCTGTTCTTTATATGAATAACCTTCTTTAATGGAAAACCGTTTTGTATAGAAAAATAGATGGAATTCCCTGGGTGTGGAATACAAGAATAGAAAACTTTAATTTATATTTGTGCAACTTCTTTTTGGAGTAAACCCTTAGGTACAGACTTCTACTAAATATTCAAAACGTGGGTATGTAAAATAAATTAGTAAAAAGAGGTTACGTAATACGGATAGGACAGTTTTATAGCTAGACTTAAATAAAAAGGACCCCTATCTTATTCTTATGTATAATGGGGCTTGAACCAATTGTATTTTATAAAAGAAGGAATCTTGTGTACCGGAATATTAAGAAATTGAAGTTATTTATTACTTATTAGATACAAACATAAATTAAGTGTTTCAAATACCGATATCTAAGTTAGGAACAATTCCTTTTTAGTTAGAAATTAAACCGAGATTCAATCCTAGAGAATCCATATTTACCCTGCTTTATCTATTATTTATCTATTATAAAAAAAGTCTTCCTTTTCTTTTAGATTCGGAAAACCTATAACAAGTAGGTGTTCTAAAAGCAAAAAAGTCTTTATACCTGGTGTACGACGGAAAAGGTAGCTGCGTAATCTGATGCACTTATTTGGCCTTAAATATTTGTTATTTGATTTACTTTACGATAAATTTTTGAACCTGGGAAAGTCCTAGGGATTCTTTTGTTTTCCTTATTCGAAAAACCAAGTCTTTTTAAAGTAGAGTTTTCTGCTTTAAAATCGGGTATTTGTTAAATGTAAAGATAAAGTTCTTTTAATTTAATCTGGAAAAGTATATTATAAAAATGAAGTAATCTTGTCCATTCGCATTAAGCAAGGCCTAGATATCATTTTACAATAGTGACTCATTATTTATTTACAAAGATTAAGTAAGGGCCAGGAATCCCTTATGGTAGAGCAAAGAGCAATCCATAGGAATACCGTAGGTTCAAATCCACTTAGCGTAAAATTTTAAGGTTCACGTAACGATATACTAGTGAATAAATACTTTGAACGGAAAGTTCAATTAGTAATGCATATATTCCCTGTAAAAAAAGGGCTCGAATCGAGTCAATACTTTCTAAAATACTAAAGAAACAAGGAATACCTATTCATGAGAACAATCCTGAAGTTACTCCTTCTCTAAAATACGCAAGTTCGGCTACCCTTTTGATACATTCAAGGCATTTGGAATCTATATTTACTAGGTTTTAGAATTACTTGTATTAGTTTACAGAGACAGTAAAGAATTCCCTCTTCTCTTTTAAATCCCTTTTTATTCCTGAGATTCTAGAGCCTATTTACTAGTTGATAAGCCTATCCTTTTGTAGTATAAGCAAGATAAGGCAGAGAAAAGCTATCTGTTAATGGGATTTCCTATGTTTTCATTATTCAATAGAAGACTTTATAGCTACAGAAGGAAAGCGCCCCTCTTACTAATAAAGATAGAGACTCGCTATAGAGTTCTTTAGGGGAATTGGAAACAAGGGAACAAGCCTTACTCTTCTTTAAAACTAAATAGCTACAAATTCAGGAATAAACAAATAAACCAGATACTTTTAACTTAAGGAAAATAAGTAGTTCAATCGCAAGTCTAGTGGGGGATTTAGTTGCTGCATGAATAAGAAGAAAGTCTCCGTAGTATATAATTAAGGGAAGAGCTTTTAACTAAGGTAACTTCCTAGAATCTGTCTATCCTAATAAACCAAGGGATATCTTTACTGACTGGAATATAGATTTCATAAGAAAGGCTTTCTAAAGCATATTCTTTCTACTTTTATTAAGTTTAATATACCTAATAAATGCAGTAGTATAGTTAATGTACTGGAACCTTTAGCTTAGACAGCTTTACCTATTAGCCTTTTCACGGAATGGGCTTTTAATTTAAAGAAATAAGTTGTTTCCTGCTTATATTTTATTAGGTAGGCTCCGTCAAGAGTATCTTTTGTTGTACCAGAAAAGAGTTTCTATTCTATAAGAATAAACTTTCCAAGAATTAAGAGAGTTTAGTTAAAAAAATAGGGCCTGCCTTGGCTTTATAAGAGACTAAAGCTTATAATCAAGAACGAATAAAGGAATAACCCAGGAATGCTTTGGATACGCTAAGAAGGATTCTAATTACAGTAAGACTATATTATAAGACTGACTATTTACTTGAAATACAACTTGATACGCGATAATCTCAACTAACTGAAGTTTTATACTACCCAAATCTGAACTAAGTAAAAGCCTTAATTAAACAGGACATGTATGGTTACTCCTTTACTCAGTTAAAGGGGGGCTCGCTAATATCCTTCTTTGTTTCAGTAAGAGGCTAGCTGCTAGTAGAGTAAGTCTACAAATTACCTTAGTGTTTTAATTCTAGTAATAAGTTTTCATAAAAGTGCTTGCTCCTTAAGTTTTAAAACGTTCTAATGTGCTTACTTCTGAATAATAAGTTTAGGGATTCGTTTTACTTAAGGGGAGTACTTTACATCCTATAGAAAGAGGAAATTCCTTCTAAAAAGAATAAAAGATAGCTTATAGCTAACAAACTCTACCAGGCAAGCAGCCTTCCCTTTCGTAGGATTCTTGGGATATTGTTACTTCTTATTTATTGGGATTTACTTATTAATATTACTTAATAATTGAATTCTAAAAACCAATTTCCAAAGGTTTTCAAGTGTTTTTTCTACTTAAATTTAGGATTCTAAGTTACTGCAATCCCTAAATTGAAATGAATTCCTTGTAATAAACTTTACTAGATAGTTTGATAGGGGCGGCTTACAGACCCATGAAGATGCTTTACTCTAAAAATAGTACAACTTTCCTTGGCTTTGAATTGGCCATAGGCCTTTAATTAAAGACTACTTATTCTTAGGGAATTACCTTATAGAATATGGAGAAAATCTTAGAGTCTTCCAGTTTCTTGCTAAACTACTTCTTTGTAACTTTATTTTATAGATAGCTTGAGGGAACTCCTTTACAAATGTTAAGAAATAGGCAGCCTTGAAAACTAAGAGTAAAGAGTACTAACTAAGAAATATCGCTCCTGATTTTATAAAATAGAATGATTTTCTAATATTATTTTTGAAAAGAGTAGCTAATCTAAAGTACTTTTAAGAGGAGTCAGGATTGGCATATACATTCATTATAATCTAGAACTTTTATATCATGAAACAAGGATATCCCACTCTATTGGTGCTTAAAAAGGAACAACTCTAATAAAATTGACTAAAATTGACGGGAAGTAAGAAAGTTTTAAGAAAGTTTCCACTGGAGCAAGAAGTTCCTCATTATTATTTCTTGTCTAAAATGTACTTTATCCAGGCTAGGGAATTTGAAAGTTATAGGTTTCTATAATAAGTCTTTCAGGATTTCCTAAGCTTTATTAAGCAAAAGCCTTGACTTTATAGCTGGATTGCAAGGAGTTGTTATAGGAATAACTTTATATAGGTGCAACATTTTGACTCAATAAGAAGGTAATAACAAACGAGCTTGCCCTCATTTCTTTAAGTGTTGTTTTGTAGCTAAAGTAGAAATAGAATAAATAGTTAAGTCTAGCTTGTCTAGAATCTGGGTAATAAGAGTAACATTTACTTTAGGATTGGGCAGTTTATTTTTATAATAAGTCTGGGGAACCTTTCAAATTACTGTTACTTATGAGTCTTAGGAATTAGCTAGAGTAAATATGGTAGTAAAGAGAATCTGTATTCTTAAGAGGAACGCGTTGCCCCTCTACTATCTATATAAAGCTTGCTTATAAAATAGTATACCTTATTATAAAAGTACTCTAAATTAGTGTAATTTAGTACAGGTTTCCTTTGTTTGGTGTGAAAGAAAAGGGATTTAGCCCTGTTTCATATACCTTTAACTGGATTTATTTTGCTTAATTAAATAAGTGGTTATGCTTAGCTATTTCTCTATGTATTATTGACCTTAGTTTGATTAGTTTTACATTATAAATTGAAAATATTTAGACTAACTTGGATTTCATCCCAATCTTCTTTATAGGAGTTCCGGTTTAACGTTCTTTTTAGTAGTAAGTAGAATTAGGGGCTACATAACGTATCTTTTTTCTGATTTGTATAATCTGGTAGAGAAGATAGAGGTTTTAATATTCTAGCTAAAGTGCACTACGCCAGGTTTACTTATGTTATTTATTCGTTTTACCCCTTTCGTAGAGAGATTTACACAAGATTTGTTATTTACATCTTAAATTCAGATGAAGGGCTTGTACTGTATAACATAATAAAAGATCCTATACCTACTTTTTAGGCGGTAGATTCCTTACTGTGCTCCAGTTTCAAGCATTATACTACACTATTCTTACTGTTTGGTACGAGCAAGTTTAACTCAGTATCGTAAATTATAGCTAGATCTTAATTAATAAACAAAGATTGGCACGCGGAATACGAAGAAGAGCACAAGGCTTTATAATATTTTACCGGTTTCACTTATATTTCTTGTCTGTTTTTAATTTGTTGAGATCCTTTTTTCTAATTATAGTACCAAGAATATTAAATGATATATTTATATCAATCAATACTACCTGGATACCTTTTTATGATGTAGTAATCATACATAGTTGAAAAGTTCTATTAGTTTAGGTTACAAGCCTCTTCCTTATGGACTAGATTCCCGCAGCTCTACTTTTACTACCAAGACATAGCATTCCTTATAGTAAGAATTATATCAGCTACCCTGCACCAGTTGCCGTCACGTCATTTTCTTTTTTAAAACGAGTCCTAATTAGAGGAAAACCCTTGTTGAACCTACAGCAAAATAATTAGAAATAGTGTGTAAAGAAATTCTAAGTACTACGAAAATCTTTTATATTCAACCTATCTATTAAGTAAGGGGCTGTTTAGGTGATCTAGTTTAGAGCAGGCGTATAAGTTTTTAACAAAGTAATGTCTTTAAAATTTAGTAGCGGTGATAACAGGAGAAGTCATTGCACATACTTTATTTAGGCATCCCTGATGTTTGTCAATGAGTTTTAAATGAATTGTGTTTTCTGAATTCAACTTGTGAAGCTTATTAGCCTAATTCTTTTTATTATAATCCTAATCCGCACCTAATAACTGTGGAATAAGGAATAGGACGCAAATTCCCTGCTAAGCGGAAGCTTATATATCAAAGAAATTCAAATAGGATCACGGATTCTACAAAGCTAGCTAAGGAAGCAAGGAAAGGAGAAGCTCATACTCTTTGTAGCTGTGCCTGTCCTTGGAGCTAAACTTGCTTTCTTATGGTTTTGTCCTAGTTTTATTAGTCATACCCTTCCTCAGTTCAGTAAGTTGTATTTGTTAAAAAACTCCTTACCCTTTTAGTTAGATTCTCCCTTATAATGAGTGCAACAAATATTATAACTTCCTAAACCGGAAATTCATTGACTAAAAGCCAAGGTTGTGTTAAGCTTTAGCAATTCAAGAAAGGCAACCCAAGGTACGAAGTTAAAGGCATCCTGTGCTACTAGTCTTAAGTAAGGAGGTCCTCTTTTTCTAACTATAGAGTCAACCTAGCCCTAATTATAGATGTCTCCTGATATCAGTTTCATCTCAACAAGTAAATGAAAGACCTAACTGAAAACAGGAATGAAAAAAGACTCTTAAACCGAAACCTATTAGAACTATGTTGACTATTAGGTATGGTAACTATACTATAGACTCAGACTATAACTAGACCTACTCACTAAGAAAATCTATATCTAACTCCTAAACAGATACAGGGAAGCATAAGAAAGGTATAGCAGCTATCTGACTTTCGAGTGGGCTTACGCGTTCAGTATATATACTAAATACTAAGGGATTCCCTATTATCTATATCTGTTACTTGTTACAGTTCTTCTTCTTACTCTTATTCCTTAATAATGAAAAAAGGTATTTCGTATTTAAGTGAGAATCCTGAAAAAAGACTTCTACGCCTTTCTAAATTCCATTGTTTAGTTAGCAGCTGAATCCCCTTTGAATTTAAGAATTCTTTTTTAGTTTACTTGATATAGCTAGATTAGGACTTCTTCTTTATACCCCAGGCTCTAACTTACACCTCTTTTTTTTTAATAAAGACTTTCATTTCAAAAGGGCTAGGAAGAATAGATCTGGAGCAAACGGTGCCTCTAGAATAGCATTTATTGCCTGTTTAGGATGCTTGTAAGGTGTTGGTACATTTGAAGCTTTTAGAGCCAATATTCACTATATCATTTTCTTATCCCGGTTAGTTACAGAGGCAGCACAGTAAGAGATTTCCCTTTATTAAAATCAATTCCCTCTCTATTTTATAGAACCTCTCAAACTACTAGCTTTAATCCGAGTTCTTTTAGGCAGAACACACACTAGCTAAAGAATACGGGTAATGCAAGAGTTCAAGTCCCATAGTATACAGTAAAACATAGATTCTATTCCCATTAGTTGCGAAACCTGTTCTTCAATTCTTAAAGCCTAGCAAGTAGCTATATGCTATATTCATCTCCCTTTCTTTAGCAGACTTACTTAGAAAATTTCTTTAAAGTTTAGGCTAACCCTTAATAAAATACCCAGAAACAGGAATAAGTGTTTCTGTTTTTATCTACTATACTTTCCATTTTCCTTTCCTTTCTTTTAGGAACCTTTTCCTATCTTAATCTAATTAAATAAAGGCTAAAACCCACTTACTAAATTCTCTATTATTTGAAAATAGTAAAAGGAAACTGACCCGTTTCTTTAGATTTAGAGTATACTTCCTGGAATTGGGAATCTAGAAACAAAGGAATACAAACCCCTTAGTTAGTTCTAAATCTACTTACTATTTTTGCCAGAAAATAATTCACTTTCCCTTTTGCTACGCCTTTCCTTAAGAATTCTCGTATTCAGGTATTCCAGATTTGTTAGGAGTTCCCTTTTATAGTTTATAAACTTTGTCTTCTTTAATTACTAACTCAGAAGCTTGAAATCAACTTCTTATATTTACAGGTCTTAAACCTTGTTAACTTTGAGGGCCCGAGAACTTGTAACATCCTACCTATACTGCACAACATATATTATAAAAACGAATTTGGGCATAGCAGGCAAAAAGGATTACGGATCGTTAACTTAGTTTAGAAATTTCCTTGCGATCCTAAGGAGCTCTAAATGCCTGAGCCCTTTTGGAAACCTGTATTACAGGAAAACCTTCTAGAACTTCCTCAATACAAACCTAACTTAGAAGCTTACCTTCCTCGAGTACTTACAATT
>JAYMTE010001157.1:0-14206 GCA_036897545.1 Pelargonium fulgidum
TGAAATTAAATGAGGTGTCATCACCTCATTGATTTGGCTTAGGCTAAGCCAAAAATTAGTTGGCTTAGATTCCTTATTCTTTCTCTCTCTATATATAAATTTATTGAAATTGAAATTAAGGAATTTTAATTCTTTCAATCATTATGATCATAAATTATAAATATCTCACATTGCATTTCTGACTCGTTTTTGGCGCGCACACACGAGGTAGTTGATGGGAATATAGGGGGCTCACTGTCTAAAGTTTAGTACTTGGTGCATTAGCATTCAGTTATCTATTCAACTAAAAGTCTTGGAGTTGTGATTATACGTCACGAGAGGAAATATGTAATTATGAGCTGAACGCATGTGCTGATGCATATAATTATAAAACTTCATTTATGGGGCCTTGTGATCTCCTAACCTGAGTTGGTTGTGTGTTCCCAAGAACATTGGGTAATGCACAGAGTAAAGTAGATCTTTAGCAAGCGGACGCATTGATTGTATGCTCATATGCCTTGGTACTGAATAATATGCTGTTGGTTTCCTTATTAATTTACGTGCAGTTCTTTACTTGGACATGTATCAAAAGATTGAATCAGTTTAATATTTCATACTGGTGATAAGTACTTGGTAACAGAAATTACTAAATGAAAACCTCATATCTCATTCTCTCTCTAATAAAGTATAGGATGGAAGAGTAGGGTTGCTTTTGAGCCGTGCTTGTTGGGATTCATGAACTTAATAAAATATAGGATGGTAGAGTAGGTGTTGAAGACTTATGATCAATAAATTGAATCTCATGGTTTAAAAGAACATTTACCAAATTCATAAATCCTTGTTTTACGGTTTTTCTTTCTCCGAGTGTCTTTGAAACCCGTAGAGTATAAGGTTATATGATTTTAGACAGCCTTTGGATTAAAGGTTTTGAAATGGGGACGGGAATGAGATTCTCATTCCAAAGTCATTTCTCATGACAAAAAAAGTCATAATCCAAACATGAAAAATGACTATCGCATTCCCATTCTTGAACAAAAATTCTAATCCAATCGCTACCTTTAATCGATCCATGAATGCCATTTGATTATGAGGAATGTATATTTTTTAACATGTATATTATATATTGTACTTATACAGTCGAATGCCAAAAAATCTTTGTAGATAAATATTATTGCTGTCTCTGAAAAATAACTACATATAAAATTGCCAGGTTGTGTTTTGTTGCTTGCTTGTCACTGTTGTGTCCTGCCATGCAGGCCAAGTGGAATAGTTTGTTGTATATTGTATGTTTTGTTTGTTTAATTATTAGTTGATTGACTGGTTCCTCCCCCAGATAAGGAATGCCTTTGAGTGAAGCCGAAATTAAAAAAAAAAAAGTATACGAGCTTGTACGTTGGCCTATGAATGTTCCATTGGGTACTAAATGAAGTGTCAATCTTGAAGTGTGGTTACATTTAAGTGTTCAATGAAGATGGTCTCAACACATCAACCCTCATTTAACGTCATGTTTTAGTTGTAGTTTGAAATTGAATCTTAATGTTAGTATTTTATAGATGAGACCTTGTTTCCATTGTAGTATGTAAGTAGCTGTAAAATAAAGTCATTCTTCATGGCGCCTCTGTTAATTGCTACTATTGTGCCCCCAAACCATCAATACCACAATACACTGGCATCCACTACTTTCTTTCCCATTGTTGTACCTTAGCTTTTCTGCTATGACATTTTACTATGTAAGTCCAACTCCCCACAAATAAAACCTCCCACCACAAATTTTAATACCTGCTTTTGCTATTTGGTTGTGTTTTGGATGACATGTCTTGCTTTTCTTTTTGCTTTATGTAAATTGTACCGTTATTAGTACATCTGGACTTGGGCCAACTACAATGCCTTAAGGTTGATTTAATTTCTCAGGCAACATGTCAAGGGTGTATTTCTTCTGTGACTGTACGATAATATGCCTTTGTTCCTATTGGCTGTTGGAGCTTTTCAATTAGCAAGAATTTTAGATATTGTAAAATCTATCTATAGTACTACGTACCTTGATGCTTAGGTTAAGGTTATAGTACCCTCTCCCTCTCAAAATGAATCCACTTTCCCATTTTTTTTTGTAAAAATTAAGGATTTGGATTTGTTAGTTAGAGTTGAACTTTAATCTTTATGTTCGGATGTGCCCTCGTTGTATAAAACCCTAGGGATTCTAACTAATGTATATTAGAGATATTGTTGATATTTCATTTATAATAACCATAAAAAGAACGTGGATACTCATATTGGGACAATTTTTTTAGAGAAAGTGGACACATAATTTGGGCCAGAGGGAGTATTGAGTTCCTGTTGGCTGTTTGAGCCATTTCAATTAGCAGCGATTCTAGATATGTAAAATCTCTGTAGTAGTGCAAATCTTGATGAGTAGGTTAAGATTCTCTGATGTTATGCTACTATAAACTTGTCAAGCAGAGGGTGGGCTTGAAACTGGGAATACAGTTGAGTCTTTCTCATTCTTCAGCAGATCATGTTGCATTATTATCTGGTAATGTACTGTGTTAAAAGTATTTTGTTGCAGGCTAAGCCTGAACCGAGCCTTTCTGGAGCAAAACATAAAGCTAAAACACCACCCGTAGGTGCCAGTGAGCTCTCTCTAACAGTTTCAAAGAAGAAACCCAAGGAGGAGTGGAGTTGTGCCCTGTGTCAGGTTAGGGCTACAAGTGAGAAGGGTTTGAATGAACACCTTGAAGGGAAGAAGCACAAGGCGAAAGAACATGGACTTCGAGCTCGAAGAAAGGCCAAGAGTTCCATCGGTAAAATAACTGAGAAACCTAATCCTACAAAGGATACTGGAAGTGCAAACTCAGAACCTGGGACAAAATTAGACAAAGTTGAAACCATTGACAAGGATTTGCTGCAGAAATTTAAAGATCCAGAAGAAGACAAAAATGACGAGACACTGTTTCAGAAAAGACGGCATTTGAAAAGGAAGGATGGGGTGACAATGGAGCAGAATGGGGAGGTGACGGCAAACATTAAAAAGACAAGGAGATTTAAATTCTGGTGTGAAATTTGCAAAATTGGTGCTCACTCTGAAGTAGTGATGGAGACTCATAAGAAAGGGAAGAAGCATGCAGCCCGGATAGAGGAGCTTGTTCTTAGTGAAGCCGTTCCAAGCAGCACCGCAACACCAGAAACCGCATCTCAGGAGGGAAAGGATGCAGATGCTGCTGAGGAAGCAAATGAGAAAGCAGCTGAAAATGTTATGGGGGATGCAAAGCCTGTTCTTAGTGAAGCCGTTCCAAGCAGCACCGCAACACCAGAAACCACATCTCAGGAGGGAAAGGATGCAGATACTGCTGAGGAAGCAAATGAGAAAGCAGCTGAAAATGTTACGGGGGATGCAAAGCCTGTTCTTAGTGAAGCCGTTCCAAGCAGCATCGCAATACCAGAAACCACGTCTCAGGAGGGAAAGGATGCAGATACTGCTGAAGAAGAAAATGAGAAAGCAGCTGAAAATGTTACAGGGGATGCAAAGCCTGTTCTCAGTGAAGCCGTTCCAAGCAGCACCGCAATACCAGCAACCATGTCTCAGGAGGGAAAGGATGCAGATACTGCTGAAGAAGCAAATGAGAAAGCAGCTGAAAATGTTATGGGGGATGCAAATGCCCCAGATCTGCCTCCAGCTTGACATCATGTGGCGGGGTAGGGGATGAAACAACCATGCATGTGATCCAAAGGGTTCTATGGTAATTAGATCCTCTAGTCATAGCTTGCTATCTATCATGTGCGACTTATTTTAGACCCTATATGTATTCTAAAGTATGACAATGAACTAGTCCTAACTTTTGTGAAATTAAAGATAAAATAGTTTATTACAACTCTTAAAAGTTCTGTCCCTTGGTTTGTTTGTGAGGATATACCAGAAAGTGTAATGTAGATGATGTCGAGGAGTTACAAGTGAAGAGAACACATATAACTTTTGCATAATAATATGCAGGCCTGCCTTGTAAACCTCTGTTGTCCTCACATATATGTATGCTTCCACTAAACCTGTATATGACCTAACCATCTATGTTCTTGTCAGATTGCTTGGCTCTTGCTGAAGGAATATCCACTATTTCAATGGCATTAAGGTCAGAATCCAGTTCCTCCATTTGCTCTTGATAAAGTTATCTGTAGCATAAGTAATGGTTTAGACTTTAGATGATGATGGATGCTTTTTCCTGTGTGTCAACTTCCGGTTTGAATTCAGCAACTCATATTGTCATCTTTCATGCCATTACTGATGATGACACAGACACTAGTAGGCTTCAGGGCCCAACCACGCATATATTCAATATGGATCTATCTTCCAACCACTAGTAGGTTCCGTGCCTGGACCAAACACTCTTAGGTTCCCATCTGTTACAATAGTATAGCTTCTCAGTCACAACTTGGTTAGAGGTACATTGAAAGATGTATGCTTGTTCATACAACTTTATCACTTACATTCACATGCACATTTCATTGTTCACTTAAAAACAAGAAAAAAGTGATTACTGAATACTTTTTTTCCTATCATTTGTAAAACACTGAAAATATATCATAATATGGAGGCTTGCAACCTCCTAAAAACAGATTTCATTGATTTGAAAGATTCCACGTCTCCTACTTTTCCCATACTAACCAAGACTGAAATTTATAATCTAAACAAGACACATACAGCATTGAGCACAAATTTGGTTCCACGTTATAAATTCTGAGCATTTCATCTATATTCAGTATTTGTTCTATTACTATACAGAGAGTGAGGGAAAGAAACAGAAGATAGTAAAAATCAAAGAAAAATGAAAACAGAAGGCCTACTTTTTAGACATTACTAAAATAGAGAATCTTCCAGGAGATTTCACACTCTTAGAGCCACCTGGTCTTGCCATGTAATCTTCCTCTTCCCTGCTCGAGAAGTTCCGTTGCCAATATTCCTACAAACTGATAACTTCATGTCATTTTGCTGCTCTTCATTAACAATTCTAATTGAACTTTTCCTCGGCTCCTCGAATACCGATGCTCCACCATTTAGCTCTTCCTCTTCCTCCTTCTGCAATGCATCAAAATCCAGCAATGCATTAGCTGGATAGCAATAAGGAACACAAAGATAAATAACTCCTAAATTCATGACGGGTCTAGTTTAATTACCGAAATCTGGTTCAAGTCGAAAACAGGAGTTCTGTTTCTTACGGGAGCTTCTATTCCACTGTAGGTTCTTTCCTTCACATTTAGGTCAACAACTGGAGCAGAATTTTGCAAAACCACATCCTTCCCATCATAAATCCTCCCCTGATTTAAGTCGAAACCTGAAGCAGGGTGGCGCAAACTGGCTTGTTTACCATTGTAAGCCTTCCCCTTTTGGTTCAAGTCAATCCCCATTACCGGGGACTGTAAAGCTACAGCTTCTTTTGCATTGTAACTCCTCTCCTTCAAACTGATTCTACCCCGAATTTCTGGTTTCTGTGGCTGCACAAGATCCCGCTTTGATGACGGGTTTGGAGATTGCTTCTTTGTCAAGTATTTATAGCGTCGCCTTAAAAATCTATAGTTCACAGAACAAAATACGAAACCCAAGTAAATAACAATCTTTAAGATGTGTCCATACAAATCAAGTTAAACAGAGATTGATCATACCTAACTTCAGCCAGTAATGTTAGTTTCTTCTGTTTCACCCTTTCCAATGTTTCTTTAACACCCTCAGTCTCCTGTTAGATGTTGAACCAGATAAAAACAGTAAATCCATCTATATCCCATTTCAAGACTAACTATTATTCTTGAACAACAGAGGAACAGGCATGTGATTCCCAAAAAAGGAAAAAGATTAAGAAGCAAGAACTGGATAAAACATTGAAATAGAACAAAGATCAGAGCTCAACAGGAAATGGTTTGAAATCACAGTTAATAACATGATCTCAGGAAACAAAGATCTCCACCCAACTAAGGCTGATACAGTTATTACTTTCTGGAAACCAGAACATGGGAAGGCTTAAAACTAAGATTTTCTATTCCATCATATTTACCCAAATTTCTCAGAAACAAATTCAATGACTAATCATATCAAAGCCATGGGAAAGCCATAGAGATATAAACAAAACTCACAAGAATAACTTAACCAAAAGCCCCAGATCTATGAGCAAAAACCAACCACAGAAATCACAAATTCATGAAAACCCATGAATAACAACAAACAAGAAACAAAATAATAAAACCCACAAAAGGAATGACCAAATCCACACAAAAACTGAAGTTTTACCTTTTGCAATTCATGGAAATCCTGCATAAGACTATGGTGCTTGAAGCTGGTTCTTGGGTCCTCGTACACAGCAGCATATGGAGAAGCAGCCATAGCAGCAACAACCTTCATCTTCTTCATCAGATCAGAGAAATGGAGAGAGAGAGAAGAAGAAAACTAGAGGTGGGTAACAAGAAATAACAATACAGAGAATAAAGGAGAGATAGAGAGAGAAACAAGAAAGGAAGAGCTGAGAAGGTTCTTGCTTTCCTGTATTCTGTCTATGCGCTGACCGAGACAAAGAAACCCACATAAATCGGTTGGGGAAAAAAAATGAATTTTTGTGTTGAGAGCTGAGAGGTGGAGTGATGAAGATGGGATTTTTTGGGGGGTTGCAGAGGGGCATTTCTGGGAACATTGTTTCTTTTAATTGGTGATGACTATGTGTTTGTCCATGTAATATCAGGTCAGGTGAGGTGGGTTTTGGTTGGAGGATATTTGAAGACACCCCCCTCTCCTCTTCTTTCTCTTTCTTTTTTGTTTTTCCTCTACATAAATTTTGGTCCAGCTGGGCCATTGAAGAGAGAGAGAGAGAGAGAGAGAGTTGTTGTGGTATGTGGACTCTTCTTTGTTTTTGATGATGGATGGGGTTTCTATGTTCTCTCCTTGGAGTATTTGGGTTGGATTGGGCTGTGTGTGTAGAGAGAGAGAGAGAGAGAGAGAAGACAGTTTCTAGAGAGAGAGAGAGAGAGAGATGGATGGTATGCTCTTCCTTTTTTCCTGATGTGGCTGTTGCAGTTGTTGGCTGCACCTCTTTTAGGTCTCTGCTGTTAATGGAATTATGTATGGGTGTCCCCTTCCTCTCCCTCTCCCTCTCCCTCTCCTACTCATCATAGATGCTGTTTCTCTCCTTTATTTCTTTAAAAATGGAAAAAGCAACCCTTGTGTGAAATTACCATAATACCCTTCATTCATCCTTGCTTTGCTGTTAAGGATGGTGGTGGTGGTGGTGGTGGTGGTGATGATGAATCAGTGGCACTAGCACTAGCACATATAAAGAGAGATAGTTACAAGGAAGCCACAACCTTTTCAATTCAATGGCCACCATGACCATGAATTTGAGAGATCCAGTTTTACCATCTAAATCCAGCACCTACCTTTCTGGACTTTTATGGGAGAGTGCTGACCACTCTACTCTACTCTACTGGCCAACCCAACTTACTGCTGAAGCAAAAGCTTTGTCAACTCATTCAGGTCAGGATAAGGAGACAATGAAGTTGAAATCCCACCAATTTTTTTACCTCTAAAAGTGAAGGCTCAAGGCCTATTTGGCTATAGAATATGATATAGTACTAATTTATCAAATTGTATCGTCTCCATCAGCATCTTAATGCGATGGTGGTGTACAGCCCCCTGTGAATTCCATACCTGATTCCACTTCCCAACAGCCCTGTTTCCATATCAGTTTTTGAGTATTTGAGGACAGCCACCACTTTTCTTTTTTTTTTTATCAAGAGCAGTAAGTATGGAAACCGAAACTCGAACTTGAGACCTCAATGGATTTCATATATACCTGATTTCACTTCCAACAACCTAGTTTTCATGTCAGTTTTTGTGGATGGCCACTACTTTTCCTTTTATCAACAGTCAGCATACAAACACCGAGATTTGAACTTGAGATCTCGATGGATTAAGTGAAATCAAACACTTGCCTCGAGTGTCCTGCTACTTCGTTCTTTCTTCTTCTTCTTCTATTGGAAATGAATTCTTGTGAGAAAAAAAAGTTAAGAGTTGTTTGTCTGTACTGTTTTATTTTTTTCATTTACCACTTACCTGCCTTCACAGAGCTTTTTAAATTTTTCTTTTATATCATACATAGCTCTTTTCTTGTCTCTCCCTGATACAGCCATTAGCTTAAATTAATGGACTCACAGCACATAGATAGGTGTTAAAGACATGTGATGATGTCTGGCCACTCACAGACTACAAATAAAGAAGAAACTATTGTTACAGAACTCAGTATGTTTTTGAAAACAATTTGATGCTCTTCTAGTCTTCTTTCATTGCTTCAAAAGACTATTAACATTTGTAGTGGTTTTGTTCATGGGCACTAAAAATATTTTAAGTTTGTTGTATAGGAAGACGGAATTGGAGGTTTGGGTCCTTAGGAACAAAGCTAGAGGATTTAGTCGTTGCTCCTGAATTTTTTAAACTTGCACAAGGGTAGTATATCGTCAACGGAAGACCCGAGTGTATGTTTAAAAATGCGTTACGAGCGTGTGAATAAGAATCTATTTGAAAAAATTAGAACCACCCAACGCTAAGGAGGACTTTAAAGAGAAAATATATATAGAGAGAGAGAGTCCTACAATAAATAATGGGATTCCCTCCTCATACTAAGAAATGAGTGTTTATACTTACAAACCAATCTCATCACGTGTCGCCGTATGGTTGATTGTTTTTTTACAGAGAGTCCACTTTAAGACTCATTTGAGTGCTTAAAATTTAGCCTCCTGAGCGGGGCATCTGTTGGTGTTGGATGAAATTGTCACATGCTCTTTAAGCATTGCGGGGTGGAGTGGATCCCCTTGGAGCACCAACTACTTCAGGTAGTATCCAAACATCGAAGCAAGATGAAAAGTCTTGGTGATGACACGACAAGGCATGACCTACTGAGATGACCCAGCAAGGAAAAAACTCTTAGTAGTCATCTGACGAGGCGGGCACATTTAGTGGTGACCCAATGAGACAATGAGCGACTTAGTAAGGTGAGGAATCTTTGAGGTGATCAAATAAGACCAGGAGCCTTAGTGTTTTTTTGTGGAGACTAGATATGAAGGAGATGTGCATGACTTCTCTTAAGTGGGCAAGACTTCTTGGCGGGAAGGTCATCATTTTAAAATACGAGTTTTCCACATTTCTTTAAAACGAAAACATGGATCATTAATTTGAAATGTCAATCGAGATTCAGTTAACGTACTTTAAAATATAAGCTTTTCATAATTTTTTATTGAGACGAAAATATACATCTCAACTATCATGACCTTTAAAAAAGTAACATAACGAGACATTGAGAACTGAATTACTAAAATCATCATTCAATATCATTGACGAGGGTCTATTCACCAATTTAGTTACATAGCATATTTATTAAAATGAATTTAATGATAAATGCTACAAAAGTGAGTTTGTATTAGAAATTGGGAGGTGTTTGGCTGCCAAGAAAGATTTAAAAAGAATGTAAGCTCTATGGGGTTGGAACATAGGAACTTCATGGCCAGCCGCTCTCACTGTTGCAAAGGTTAGCCCATCGTAAACCTCTGTCCAACCTCCAACCTGACCGTCCGTGTACCATGGATACCACCGTTTTTTAATCCTCAGATTCAGATGGCTAAGAGAGAACCTCGTGGCCGTCACCGGAACAACCGAATCCGTGTCCCCGCTACACAACATTTTCAATCAACGTTAACATATCTCGAGAAAGTGCATTCAGACATGTTTAGTTGTCGAGTATTTCTCCAGTTTTTCAGAAAACATTCTCTAGAAAGTTGAAAAACTCGAAAATCTTTTTTCTTTTGGTGTAAACCACCGGTTTATTTTTGTTTGAGGTTTAGTAATAAGTAAGGCTGCTCACCCATCCTCATAAGTGTGTTTAGTGAGGATTGAACCCGAGAGCTCTTCACACAATCTCAGTTTCGTTAAAATTCGAAAATCTTGTTTAGCTAACATCTTATTATTTGAAAAATTGAAAAACTTTATTTTTTTGCTATTTTTTCAAGTCTCGCAAATCATGTATTATGCATAAATATTTTTATTTACTAATTTTAAATTCAATTTTTTAATTGTCAATAACTAAAACAGATTTTCTAAATTTTCCAAATTTTCACATAAAACCGAGAAAACCAAGGGAAAAAAAAAAAAAAAAAAAAAAACTGTTTTCAACAACTAAACGGTCTTTAATGTGTGGATAGTTACCTGAAAACCCAGATTCTAAGACCAGCATCAATGAGGTCCTTGTAGATGGGCAACACAGAAACATCTGAATCTTTCCAATACTTGATGAGCACATCACTGCACAACCAAACCAACCCTTAACTAAACAACAAACCAATGCTCCAAAAAAAAAAAAAAAAAACTTTACTACTATTATTTATAAGTATTTACCTGCAAGCAGTCCATTTGTAGGGAATATTTCCAGAGACATTGGCATGCATGGCCTTCTGCACATCTGCCCTGTTATAATACTTCTCTGCATAATTCTCCGTGCACGGATCATATCCAGCAACTCTCGTTCGCAATAGCGAGTTCTTGAGCCTAACCGCCCTTGATTTCTTGCCCTTTTGTGCCACACAAGACGGTGTGTATATGCTGTACTGATCTATGTCTCCAAACTCATGGTTCATTGCATAGCTCACTACATTGTCACACTCGTCTGACGCTCTCTCCGCAGTGAAGTTGCAATTTTTCATGATCGATTTGTATGTTCTGTCCGAGATCATGGCGTGACTCCACCAGAATGTGACAGTCCCGATGCTGTCATAGTAATTATCCGTAACACCATTTCCCACCTGTCCGTTATAACAAATTTAAGGGATACGTGTTGTTGGGCGCAGTTCATGCATGACTAACTTTCTTACAAAATAAATGTGACGTTATTTTGGGACAAAATTTCAAGAAAATGTTACGTACCATGAAACCTTTGAGGTTAATGATGGGACGAGACATTGATGCTTTGTTATAGTCGTGGATTTTCTTCGCCAACTGGGGAATGTAATGCCCTAACAAATTAAACATGTATATATCAAAGTCTTGGATCGTCGTATATACATTGAACCGAGCATGTACTAATTAAACGTGCGTGGTTTAATTATACCTGCATAGCTCTCTCCAGCAATGTAGAACTCTCTGTATTTGTACTGTGGAAATCTAGACATCCATCTAATCATGAATATAAGAGCATCCTCAGCTGCGTTCCAGACATAATTGTCGAGGTTTAATTAATTAATTAATTATAAGATGAAACAATCTATTTCGATAAATGTATGTGTACCGTGTACGTATAGATATGTATACGTATATACCTGTACGTTTGTCGCCGGAATCTTTGAGATCGGAACTTGCATTTGTGTAAGAGAAGCCAACACCGGCAGGTGATTCAAGAAACAGAATATTTGCCTCTGTAAGCATTGAAAAAGTTGGCTTTTTACGTGCTTAATTCAATGAAGATTGATGGTAAAAATTGCATAATTATATATACAAACCTTTAGTCCAAGAGTATTTGTTTAGATAAAGAGATGAACCGGTTTTGTTGATCCGAAAAGGACCGATTTCCTCTGATGCTCCATATGCCACTGAAGAACAACCTGGCCCTGCATTTTTTTATTTTACCACAACGTTGTTATAAACCGTTGAGTATAAAATTAATATTGAGAATTCAACTATCAACTTAACTTTTTAGTTGAGTTGATTATTTACATTAAGATCTGCTACAAGATTCATGCTTGCGAGTGAATAGTTTGTCATCTTATGAATTATGTTACATGTCCCGTCAAAATAAGACTAATGCTTTACTTATTTTGGGACAAAGATTCTTATGAAATAAGGAGTCAACTAATGAAATATAATGTATAAATTGCGTATAACTACTCGATTGATTGATCACGATAGAACGTGATAGATAAAATATTCAACGAATAAGTAATTGTAAATTTTAATATAGTAGATATAACAACATATAAAGAAAATAGTAATACATATTATTTGATGTATCAAAAAATAATAAAATATTTAATATAATTTTACTAATTAAAACAAGATTACCTTATATGAAGTAGTGGAATAAGTTGTTAGTTTTTTAGGGCACTTATTTTAAGATAGTGTCCTACAAATTAATGGAAGGGAGTAGGAGGATAGTTTTTGTACACCTTATTTTGTTATAATTATTCAATATTTTGAGCTTAGAAGTGTACAATTTGAAGCATAATATTGTTAACGATAAGGACAAGGGAGTGAGGCTATGGGAAGCAAGCTTGTGTTTATATTAGTAATATATTTGGACCCACATGAGATGTACAATTAGAATCAATATTTGGTCAACAGCAAAATTGTGGATGTGAAGAAGTGATTTATTTTCTGGCAATTGCAGTAACTGTAGCGTACAATTCTAGAAGGAAAGAAACAAAAGAAAAAGTTGCTTCACTTTTCAAAATTATTTAAATTTGATTTGTAAGACAACGAAATGTTGAAATGTGAACAAAAACAAAAGAATTGAGTGTGATGGGAATAGAAAGAGAATAAACGTGAAGTAGAAAGTGAAAAAGGAATAAACCGTAAAAGAAGATATAAGAGACCAGACTCCTCACGAGAACTAATTGATGGTCTTCACTTTACCTGTCGTGACAAACGTGTTGGTTGTAAATTATGTTGAATGTGATGGGTCATGTTCATGTCGTTTCAACACAATTGTTACTGCAAGTGTTGTGTATGTGTTTAGTTGTACAACATACAAATAACTTTTAGTACAGTACGTACACAATAAGCACACACGAATTGCAGGTCGTGACTATTTTAGTGTCGATGGGTAGAGGTGTGCTAACATACGCCCGAAGTGAGGCAAAGGCGCAAATCCCCAAAAGGTACTTGGTATAAAGGTTGTTAAGATGTGGATGGAGATACATGAGATGAGAAACACACCACCAACCAACCAAGCATGCATGTATCTTCATAATTGTATTTGTCCAACCTACCACTACTACATAATTAATTAATTAATTAATTAATTAATTAATTAATTAAATTGATAATCTCCAAAAATTCCATGTCATTTCCAAAAGTCTTCCCTGAATAACTCCTCTACATTTCTATTAAACAAATACTACATTCATAAGCAGTAAGTACTAAGTAGATGTGGACCGTCAAGAGTTATTACACAGGACTTTTAAGTATGCGGTGTTTCAGTTTCGTGTTGGTCGATAGACATATTGTTTTTTTATAAACAAGCTTAATTTGAATCTGAGACTTGAAGAAAAACGAGTGTCTTAGACTAGGACTTCCCCGACAAAATGCAATACGTACGTACCTCCATTAAGCCAGAGAACAAGAGGCTTGGTGTGGGGGTTGGTGAAGGACTCAGTGAACCAGTAAAAAAGAGCCCTCCCGTGATGCTCATTGACGGTGACGTAGCCGGAGAATTGAGAAAATGTCACCGCCGGTTGTCCCGGAAGCTTCCCGATTCGGTCCAACTCTTGCTGTTTAGGCACAGCGGAGGCGGCGGCAACAATGGTGGTGCTTAAAGTTGGAGATAATAAGAGCACAAAAATGGACAACATTGGGAAGATAAGATGAAGAATTGTGGTTTCACGAGCAGCTGCCATTGCAGGTGCAGGTGGTGTAGCTAGGTAGGTTCAGAACTGAAGTGAGAGGGTTGGGCTATATATATATATATATATATAATTGAAGTTTCTTTGAACTCTGGTTTTGGTGCTACTAGTGCTACAACTGGGTCTGGCACTGCAATTCGCAGCTGTCTCTGTCTCACACTCTGACTTTTCCTTTGATTTTAAACTGCTCTTATGAATTTAATTGAAATCTGGATCCCAACTTGCTTCCTATTTACTCGGAACCATTACCATCATTCATTCATTCTCACAATAAGGTTCTGTTTGGTAACACTACTTGAAATTATTGTTCGAAAAATTAGAGTTTTGTGTAGTAGTAGTAGTATGTTTCGATAAAAACAATTACAAGGGGAATCAATTGTTGAAATGATTAAGATTTAATAATTTTGATAAGTACATATGTATTTATAAGATGTTTAATGTTGATTATAATTTAGATTTGGTCGACCTCATCTTCAAAAATGCATTTAGCATTCTCACAGGTCATTATAACCTAATAGAAACAATTGATCTTATCATCTACTCCCTCCATTCCGAAATGAGTATCCTGTTTGTCTAAAAAAAATTTCTCAAAATGAGTGTC
>JAYMTE010001158.1:0-14203 GCA_036897545.1 Pelargonium fulgidum
ACGGAAGTTAGACGGAATCAAATTTTGAAACTTCAGGATAGTAAAAAGTTACAAAAAATTCGTGAAGGCAGTAAACTGTAAAATGTGTCAACTACAGGGTAGCAAACCGTAATTTCCCCCATATTCTTCTAATCCATCAATTCTCTTTAGGTTTATCAGAACCAGAATCATAAGTATGGTACCTCTATTAAGAGGTCTGTGAAGAAACACAGGCAACAAGAACGCAAACAAATTGAAGCTCCAAAACGCCAAATAGGCCACCGTCAATCCTCTTCCCAAATACAGCCTCCTCGCCGACCCTCCGCTCTCCTCCCTCTCCTTCACCAGCTCTCCGGTCACCCACTCCTCCAGCGTCAGTATTCTCCGAGCGTTGTACGCTACCGGCACAAAAGCCCTAATCGGCGTCGAGAATCGGTGCGAGAACACGCCCTCCATGAACACCTGGCTCGCCAGGAGGAACACGTGCGGCGCCGCGGCCTTGTCGCCTTCCTTGTCGCCTTCGACGATGCCGTCGAAGATGTACGCCGCCGGGAGGACCAGGCCGACGATCGCGGCGGCGATGACGTAGATCCGGAGGACGCGGTTCTTGGGATCGAAGACGCTGGGCTCGGGGGTGGGGCCCAAATTGGGGAAGGCGATTTTGGAGAGGAAGTAGAAGTAGAAGATGGAGGAGAAGACGAAGGTGAGGTCGAGGAAGCTGACCATGCCGCTCGCGGCGGAGACGAGGACGACGGCGAGGGCGTTGAGCTGCCGGAATGTTAGGAAGGTTACTGCTTCACCGGAGGTGGTTAGTGGTGGTTGTTTTTGGTGGGGTTTTCTTGAGACGTCGTCGTTTTGGAGCTTTTGCTCTGATTCTTGCTCACTCGGCCTCGGGAGCTGCATGTCCGCCGTGGGACCCACCCCGCCTGACATTTTTTTGATCGTTTTTCTCTGTGATTTTTGCTCCTCTTCTTATCTCTGTGTAGTTGTCAATTGTGATGAAGAAGCAAAGGTAATTATTATTTTTTTTGGAAAAAAAAAAAGATTTTTTAGAAAGTTGAAGAAATAAAATGAAAATGAAGGTGAGGATGTGAGGAGGACACGTGGCAGTTTATGAGGAGCTATAGGGATGAGATTGTCTACGTGGCGGTTTTTGTTGGGAGGACAAGGGTGTGGTTGTTGTATACTTGTACCAGTTGGGGAATGATACTGTAGCTGAATCCATTGTCTGGTTGCTACTACCGACCAATACTCAAACGCAAATCAAATTGTCTCATTGCCACATACTTGTGTTGAGTCAAATTAAACTTGATTTGATCGTTGGACACTTGGACGGGTTGAATTACGCAACTTGAATTGTTTATGAGCGGAGCGGATTAACAAAATCTGACATAACTATCATTGAGTTTGAAATTACATGTTTAAATAATATATAAGCAAAACAAATACTACGAAATGAGCCGAGCAAAGTCTTGCAATTTTAAGTTTGATTCAACTCAATTAGACCCTAGTTACAATCATGACTCAACAATTCATAGCAAATAGTTTACCTTTTATTTCTCGTGAGATAATTCAACGCTCTTATCAACATGCAATTCAATACAAATTGCTTGATCATGTTTGAGTCTGGACCGAAAAGATGAACACAATCGTACGAAGACCGGTTTGAGCAAACTCAGACTCGGACCGAATGTATTTAATTCGTTCTTTGGTCCATTTTCTAATGTCTATTTGGTCCGGTTTAAATTCGGTACAGATTGATTATAAAGTTTATGAACACGTTAGTTTAAAACAAATTCATGGACCAAATTGAGATTTTTAACAAAATAAATTAACTTTTATAAAAGTCCAAAAACTACCCAAATAACCCATATAAAAATCATAAAATCAATTTTCCTATCAAAATAGTTAACTTAGAGAAGAAAAAAAAACTAATTGACTACCAAAATTTGCACAACCAGACAGTAATAAAAAAATGAGATTTCAAACTACAAATAATTAATTGCTCAACGGCCCTTACGGCCCTTACGTTTAGCTGGAACTTCCTCCATTAGCAATTTTTCCTGCGCCTTCAAAGCTTCAAGCTCTCTGTGATCGTACCAAGCTTTAACCTAAGACCAAACAAATAACAATACAAATCATGCAAAACTTTACTATCTCTCTCCCTTTTTTACTATGTGAATTTTGGTTTAACGTAAATTTCAGTTGGTCTGAAGATTGATTGCATGCTGCACGTCCCAACACGATCACAGCTCAAAACAATCTCATTCAACGGTTCAACACAAACATGACACATTTAACATGATAATTAAACGAGTCATGTTGACACGACACGATTGATACAAACACGACGCATTATGCGTGATAGAACCAACATGTTTGGCATAACACTATCATACACGTTTTATACTGCAAAACTCATTATCACTTTGCATGTAGTGCATGCATAATTGATAATTGCATATGTCTACTTGCATTATGCATGACTCGAACTTGTGACCTCTAGGTTAATAAAACTCCAACACCATGTTAGATGACTAGCTCAACTTAAGAGTATAAACCGATAGTTGAAATTATCAGAGATGGTTCAAATCCTTATTTGTAAATTGTAATTTTAGAATTCAGGCAATCTATAAACATAAGAAAATATAGAAGAGATAGCAGTACCAATTTCTGTTCCACCAAGAAGCTGGCGCAAGCAGTTATGTTTGTTTCAAGATCGATCTTCCCAGCTTCTCCATTAAACACATACTTCTGCACTGACTCAGCCTTTCCAGATAAGAATGTTTTTTCACTTGCATCATCGAGGATGCTGAATAGCTTCTCGGAAGAAATTCGCTTGCCAAACTTACCTTGGAAAATATCCTGAAAAAGCAATAATATCGATTAAAAATGGTGAAAATGAATGGTGCATGAAGTCAAACGACCAACGATTGTCCACTTACCAAAAGAGAAGAAGCAGCCTTTAAAGCTTGGGGATGAGAAGAAAGATCATGCTTCCGAACAAGTGACGCCAAGGATGCTATAATTGAAGATCCAGCAACATCCTGTAAGGTGAAGTCAGGAACATCTAAGTGAAATGGTAGAAAGAGGAACAAGTATTATAGTTTTGCGTAATAAAATGCGCTACATTCGTAATACAAAACCCTATCACTGTGTTAACAATATGAGTACATCATATACACATTTCTTGTTCCGACTAGATCAAATCAAGTTCTAAACCTATTGTCCATACTATAGATTCAAAGAATCATTGGACTCAGTTTACGGTTTTTATCACTTGATCGTTTGTGACCATTAAGAGCAATGACAAAGAGTCTAAGAGGCAGATCGTTTTGGAGACTTATATGCAGGGCATTAATTCTTATTAGCTTGTGAATCATAAAGTCTACATAGATAAAATGATAAATACAAACATAAGACACACAGCCAAATGGTCATTTCTGAAAATAATGGCTTTACCTTCAATGTAGCATTTTCAAGGGACACAGTTTCCTTTGCCTTATCCAAAGAGAGCTGCACGCAACAAACTATTAGTCTAACACTAATAAGTGTGGGTAGCTTTCACTTAAAATGGCTTCAATTCATGAAAATATTTTTACCTGATCCCAGAATGTGCGTAACGCATTCCTATCTGCAGAAGAATCCTACAAAACGCGAATAAAACAAAAAAATATGTAAAAGTGATTGAGAAAGGAAGCAACTTGTTATAAAAATGAAATAAAAACCAACACAAGTATAATCAAATAAATGAAGTGTCCATCAGAGGTTAAATTATTCCAGAGCAAAAATTTCATAAGCAAAAATAAGTAAACAGAATGCTTATTTTCTGGATGATAAACCATACAAGATTTTTTCGCCGATGATCTACACACACGTGTCTTCTGTGGTTGATGGGTGAACAAAATTCTCGGGAACACTTATCACACTTCTGCATTTGCACTTCCAGAGGAGAAAGCAAGGGCCAACTTGGGAGTTCTGCCAAAAATGGTGAGATTAACAAATAAAAAGCATGACTTATTAATCTCAGCAGCAGCAGCAGCAAAAAGACAACATAAGCCTCAGGATCGAGGCTAGCTAAATATGGTGGGAGGCATGCATTGTTCCCTATGCTGAATGATGACACTTCTAAGCTCCAAAATAGTGAAATGTGTATAGAATCCTTAACCTCTATAAACAGGCTAAGAATAGTTTTAAGAATAATAGTCTTAACTCTTCTATTTTTGCAAAGGGAACCTGCTTGTATTTATATTGACCAACAAATTACGACTTATGTTGATAAAGATTACTGATGGAGATGAGTAAACTCCTAAACCAATAAGATTCTACAACTCAATTTGATTATAATCAATCTAGTGAATTAGATAGATCGACATTGTCTATTAAGATAATCATCCCAATGCAATTTTGTTGAGAGTGAGACCTTTGGAATATGAGATAACACTCTTATTAAGTAATTAATCTATGATCGCAGATTATAAAAAAAAAAAACAAAGAGAGAGAGAGAGAGAGCAATGAGAAGATTTGGGAGTACCTTGCTGATCTAAAGCATGAAGTGATTGGAGCCATTGGACAGGGGTCTCTCCGGCTTTCGAGTAAGAAAGAAAAGGCTCTTTTTTAACTGCTTGTTTGATCATAGATCTTACAGAGTCAATTGAATTCATTGCACTTGAGTGTCAAAAGCCTTGTGCTTAACAACTGATTGATATCTACAAACACAAAACCTTCAGATCAACAAGACTAATAGTTAAAATGCTAACAACAAGACTATTGATCATGCCCTGCTGTTAACAGTTCATCCTATGTCCATGGATAATACTATCATATTACCCAATTAAACAACCTTAAGGAATTAAGATAGATCAAAACAAAATAAAATTTATAAAATCCTATTTGGAACAAGGTAGGGTGACTCAATTTCCACCTGATACATATATGCAAGTCTAAAAAGTATATGCATCCACCAATTAGTTCTAGAACTGTTTCAATTATCAGTTGTCACCCTAAAGTTCAAGCACACGCATCCAAATATATTAAACAATATGATAAAATGCATTCACCAATTAACATATTAGTACTAGAATTGATTCACTAAGACCATGACACTGGATAATTATTTCACATACTAAGATAGATGTGGATGAAGATTGAAAAGTCTTATTATTGTGGTTTGATTACTATATCTAGTGTCTTAAGGAACATTAGTAATCCAACTGCAGTATCATTTGAAATATGCTGTCATCTAAATCTCTATCACATCCCATCCAGTCAAAACTCAATAAAATTCTCCAGATCAACAGAAAAACTCAGTTTCATAACTGAGGAAACTAGAATTAAACCTATAAACAGAATTAGCAAATGCATGATCGAAGTTTTTTCTCTCCTTTTCTCAATTTCAAGAGTTTCATACGCCGCCAAACAGAATACACAATATAACAAACTATACATACACACAAATACATGAGAACTGTACACACTATGAAGCTTAGAGAGTGGAGTGATTAGTAAGCGAACCAGTGTCGGTGCGAGAGACCGACAATGCAGAGAGGAGAAGAATATCAGGCGATCGGCGAAGAAAGCAGTCTTCGCCTCTTCGGGGTTCGAGAAAAAGGTTATTTGGCGGGGGAGAAAATCCCAGAGAAAATATCAGAAAGCAATCGGCAAACTGAACTTCAGTGAAGTGACTCGTAAGAAAGTATTTATAGGAGACGAGGACTTACATTCTCTCTTCTGACTTCAAGTCAAACTAAAATTAAGCAGATTCGAAGTTGGGCCTTTGTTGAAATGGGCTTCATATTGGGCTGTAACATGGGCTTCAATTTAAAATAGAACTTTTACTAATACGGCGGCGTTTTGTGTAGGGTTTCTCTTCTTCTTGATCCTAGCTCGCTATAAAAACAAGCACAAACCCCAAACCCTAGTTTCTTCTCCAACCCGCCTCAGATCGTTGCAGCTTTGAATCAGCGCAAGGTACGCTTCTCAGCTCTGTAGCATCGTTCTCTGTTTGTGTTGTTGAACCTTTCCTCTTTTTGTTTTTGTTTTTGTGTTGTTTTTGTTTTCCAGTAATTTTTGTTTCGTTGCTGAGAAAATGAGAGAAAATTTGTTTAGCGATGAGAGAAAATTTGATATGGGCTTCTTTATATCTATGTATATGCTTTGATATTTGAAGAACTAAGCATATTAGGTTTTTGTGAAGTGTTAAGTTTTTTTGGTTGCTAAGAAAATGAGAGAATTTGGATACAATGTTGCGTTTGTGTCTATGATTGTTTTGTTTGGTTGCGACCACATTGAGCATGAATGTGTTATAGCAGTGGTTGTCTATCTATATGCTGAGATTTTTAGTGTTTATATCTCACCGTATCCCAACTTTTAGAGCCCATTTTATTAGTTTATGATTCTTAATTTCGGAAGTAAGTTTTGGATGATGTGATCTGTTTTTGACTTGTTAAAATTATTTGACTTGTTAATTAGTAGCAGTTATTGCATTATGTTTTCTGTAGAACACAATAAGATTAAAACCTTTTTGAATAAAATGTTTCCTGATTTTGTGATGTCTAAAACATGAATCTATAGCTTTAATTGATACTTGTATTGCTTTGAATTTTGTTGAATGAGTTTCATTTCTTTCTTGCTGTATGTTGTATGTTCTAATTGTGTTGATGCTGGACTTGTTGAATCAGGCCATGGCTCCAAAACAGCCTAATACTGGGCTCTTTGTTGGTTTGAACAGAGGCCACATTGTCACCAAGAAGGAACTTCCTGCCCGCCCTTCTGACCGCAAAGGCGTAAGTTTTATACTATTAGAAGTTCATATTGTCCAATACTGTCTTTTTGTTCAATATTGTCTATTATCAAGCCCCATTAAATATATTTTTTTGGCATTGTTGTTACCTTGTTGATCAGAGTAAAGTTGTGTTGGTTTTAGCTTCGAACACAATAGAACTCTTTTCCACATGAACTAAATTACATTTAGTTTAAATAATTGAGTTGCAATATATATATATCATGTTTTTATTTATTAATTTAATGTTTGTGTCTATATCAGAAAACAAGCAAAAGGGTCCACTTTGTTAGGAACCTGATCAGGGAAGTTGCCGGGTTTGCACCCTATGAAAAGCGCATAACTGAGCTCCTTAAGGTTGGTAAGGACAAGAGGGCTCTGAAGGTTGCCAAGCGAAAGTTGGGCACCCACAAGAGGGCCAAGAAGAAGAGAGAGGAGATGTCTAGCGTTCTCCGCAAGATGAGGTAATTGCCTATATATTGTATTTCCATTGTCATTACTGTTTGTAGAAGATTTGCATCTTATGCTATTACAGTCAGAGTATTTATATAATAGTGTCTGATTTTCTTGTTCTAATGATGTTTGCAGGTCTGCTGGAGCTCACAAATAGGGGAATCCTAGTTTTTGTTCCTCTGGTTTTTTGTCATTGTCTTTCAGTTTGAATTTAGAGATTTTTGTTAAGTTGTCAGACCTTACTACAATCAGAATCTTATTGTGTTTTGAAGTTTGTTACTGAGCTGATCAATTAAGTGACTTCTTTACTTGGTCCATGTTTCAAATATTTAGTATTTTACATGATGAATGAGATTTTTTTTCTTGATATTTGAATTGGTACTTTTTGCTCATGAAAATTACTTTACAATGGTAATGCTTGTCTAATTTCTGTTGTCCAAATGTTTTCTACCTTTGTCCTAGAGGAGGAATCTATCATGCTATAGTGTTTATACAAAGCATTAAGATTACACTAGTCTAATAATTGTGTTGTCCATACACATTGTACCAACATGTTCGACTCTTGTCAGGTCTTTTATATTACTGATAAAAGGAGTTCAATAATTGTGGTTTGTTTCCATACATGATAGATAATTGTTGTGTTGTGTTGTGTCAATTGTGTTGGTTCCGCTTAGTTAAAAGTGATGAACATGTCTTTTAATTGTATTAGTTCATACAATTAACGATCAGTTTGCGTACAAATTTTTACTCTTTGTAGTATGGTTGGACTGTGATATAATTTTGCTATAAGCAACCTTTACAATGTCAATCTCATTCTTCATATCAGTTTCTACATTTTAATTAGATCTTCATATTTGATTTTATATTATCTTGTTTGGATCAATACTTTTTTTGTCATTGGTAATGGAAATTCTGTGTTGTCAATTTAGATTCAAACTTATGGGTATATGAATTCCAATTGGTTTTATGTTGTAAAAACGGGTTGTCTCCTCACGAACTGGATGTGCCACCTTTAGAAATCTCATATTATACTAAAAGAATCTAAACAAAATGCTACCTAAAAGCTTGGACTGCTTGTACTGTTTAGATTTTCTCTTATATTGGTTTCCGCCGATAGCTATTTGAACCATTTGAGCCAAAATGTACATACAATAGAGAGACAACAAAAATGCCATTTATTTTCATTGAAGCTTATTCAACAAGTTCCAATTGTATTAAGCTTTGTTCTGCTTACTCCAAGCAGCACATGTCACAGTTCATCTAATTAAAATGCTGCTTATAAGGGTACTCTTTGCTGATTTTAACATTACAAAAATTCCTAATATCTCAGTATTCTGGTAGAGGCCAAATCCAGCTCAATCAAATACAGAGGAAGAATCCGAAGTTGCCTCGTACAGTTGACTAACTCAAGAAATATACGACCGAAAGCAAAGTGAGATCAAGTTTTGAACTTTTGTGTGATCTTCTCAACTCCTTCCCTACAATCTCCCGCAACTCGCTTTGCGCCTTCCTTGACCGCCAACCTAAATTCTGCAGTTTTATAGTTCAATTCTTGTGCCGATCCACTTACTCTAGAAATGGCAGTGCCTTTTAGCTCCTTGGCTCGTATTGCAGAGCGAGAGGCCCACTCCTTGAACTTTGATATGAAGATAACTATTTTCTGGAGAATCTTGTTGATGATATTTTTGAATTTTCCTTTTACCTGAGCTGCTAACACCTTGAGCTTGTTCACCAAGTTTTCGGCCCGGCGAATAGTTCCTTTAACTGAGAATCGCTCTCCCGCATTAACCTCTGTCTCTTCACGAAGGTCACTGTCGACAACTACTTTAATGCCATGCTTTTCCCAGCGATCTCTAGCTTCTTCCAGTGCTTTTGCTTGTTCTCTTGCTCTTTTTGCTTCATCTTCTGCCCAAGCCCTAAATTAAGCAATTTAAAAATTGTAATTATTGGACAAGAACGAATTGAGGTACAGACATGGTTAGGTATCAGACAGCGGCGTGAAAACATTGTTAATCACAAGGTTTATTTGTCTTGCAGAATCCAGCATCATAGGAGGACATCATTTATTACATTGAAATCACCAACTTAAATCCTAATTTCAAAGTACTTAATGGTCTTGGATTCTCATTTTTAAGTGACAAACCTTACCATGTCATCTGAATTTTTGTAGTTATACAAATATCATATTTGTATTTGAAATAACACAATTCAAATTCCAAATCATGGATTTCTAATCAAATCAAAGAATCCAATACAACCTTAGAGCGTTCTGACTGTAAAATAGCTAAGCGGGATATAACGTCGCAGTTAAAAGACCTAACATAAGATGGGAGCATAATAATTAATGACTGGTCTTTTCGATACAAGTTAAAGATCATCCGTGTAAGCCTTGCTAAATACTTCCTATGTTCCAAATGAGTGTTTTGGTTTCTATTACGAGGAATATTAAGGAGAAATTAGCAAGTATTGTATATATTCTCTTGCAACCTCAAGGACACGTGTTATAAAAAACTCACGGGATACTAACTTATTATACGGATAATATTGGTATTTCATACTTTAACTAGCTTACTAAAAAGGGAAAGAGTACACTCGATCTGGGACGAAGGTAGTAAACTCTGTCGGAACAGGGACACATAACTAAAGTAACATGTAAGAGATTCCTATTAGAGGCATAGCAATAGGCTGGGTAAGAAAGAATAGCACTAATGGAGTTACAAGAAAGAATCCCCAAAAGTATTCGCGACATTAGGAAAATGAAATGTAATTGTTTTACCTGGCCATGGATAAGGCTTTGCGTTCAACTTCCAACTCGTGTTGCAGCCGGGTTATCTTCCGGTTTTCATTTTCTGCTTCAATCCGTAATTTGCTAACCCTCTCCTTTTCATTTTCTATCTCTACACTGTTACTCATTAGACTCTGCAGCTGATCCTCCATCTCATGCCTTAACTTAGATAGAACTTCCATTTCTGCATCAATAGCAGCTCGTTCCTTCACAATGCTAATACTATCCTCCTCTCTCTCAGCTCTTAACCTTTCCAATTCATGCCTTGCCTCTTCTGCCATTTTGCTCACAGCATCAATCTTTTCCTTTTCTAAGAGAAGTTCTTTTTCAAAACTTGAATTGATATCCTTCTTAACTTGAGTTACTAATTCATTATGCACTGAAACAGCATTTTCTGCAATAGATTCTGCTTCAATGCGCGCAATCTCCTCGCTTACAAGATCAGATGCCTCACCAGTTGCAAGAGCGATTGCAGCCTGGGCTTTTGTGACTGGTTTATCGGGTTGAAACAGTCTTGTGTAACCTATATGTAAATTGAAAAACTAGAGATATAACTAATGAAGTATGGATCAAACTTGGCAGTGGCTAAACTTGCATACAACTTACCAAATGCAAGAGCTATTACGCCTTGCTCTCCTGAAGATAGGTCGGCTACCAGTGCAGGACATGCGTCAGGGTGTATCTTATCAGTGTCTATAAAACCTGAGAGCTGGTGCAAAATCTGTTCTTGTGCACAAAGTCAAGATACATTTAAATCTATTAGTTACTTCCACAACTAAATGAGACATTAGTTAGGAACCAAATAAAACAAAGCTTCATATTAAGTAACCTTCCTGTCAGCCTCTGGCAGTTGTCTTTTGTCTAGGGCCATCTTCCAACTTACAAGATCTTGGCGTGAGAGAGGGCTGCAATTACAAATTTGTCAGAAAAAAATTCATAGCACTTATTACATCAGAAGCCTGCAACTGGTGTAAATACACACTTCCATTCTATCCAAAGAAATAACATTCTACAAAAACTATCTTAGCTAATTTGGCACAACCACCTTTCAGGAAAGAAGTAGATTGGAGTCTGGTCTTCGTCTAATGAAGATAGCATATCGTGTCTAGAAAGCTTGCTTGATATAAGTCCAGCTTCTGCCAGACCTGAAACATTTAAATAAGTAACGAGGCAACATTAGACAGTCAATAAAAGCTAACTGGGAAGCCTTTTATGTATTACAGAGCAAAAATTGGATAGTCTAATCTCACCTTGAATAAATGCAAAGTCGGGGCCTTCAGGAGTAATATCATCAAATGCAAGTTCAGAAACATTTTCTATATACATTGCGGGATAAACTTTTGAAATAGAGTTCCTACAATAAAAGATAGTCATTCATATGTCCAGTCAAACATACAAGTATGTGGTATAAATTGCAAATAGGATTTCCAATCAGCCAAAGAAACATAGATATGAATACCTGGAAAGAACATTGCTTGCCGTCACCAACCAACGAGCATATTCACGTCGTGTACATAAATCAGTTGGTTGAACATCAGCCTCCATGACCTGAAACAATACATAACATTTATAATAAGAACTTGAACTCTAGGCATTATCTGTACAGTTTTAATCAATTAGTTCCTAACATAGCATGATATGATGAGCTACAACTTCCCAACTCAATTATTAAGCATTATGAGGTCTAAATAGATTCTGAGGCTGCATTCCATTCAAATACAAATATACTTTATATGTTATCCAACTGCCAGCAGAAGTTGACAGTGAAGGGAACACATATCAGATCTTGTGTCCATTGAAGGCTCCCCCTCCAACTACTTATAAAGACTCATTAAACAGATCTGAACACTCTTCAAAATATCTTTAAGGAGACACGGCTTGGAATTGTGTCTTAGCTCTGTTGCCAACAACTCTACTGGCAGCGCTACTTATACTCACTTCTATACTTTGCAGATACACGCTCTTGTCATCCACTATTTTCATCCCCACACTGTTCGTGTTCCCCAGATCATTTATTTGTTTTCTTCATTTTCGCTTAGTTTCGTCTTTTATCAATCGATGAGAATAGTAAGTAACTTAATCACACGGCACCCAAGGGAGATATTTTATGGCCCAATTATCCATGGTGATCAATTTAAGTAGTTCCACTACAATTCCTCTAAAACAAAGGCAGGTTTCCTCACATCTAAAGAGATTACTGCATGTTTCACAAGGTAATGGAAGTAATCTAAATGGGAAATCGAAGACTGACATACTTAATGAAGAGTCTTAATTGATACATTTAAACAAGTGTGGAGCATAGCCTGCACCCCTTTCTAGGCCAGCAGCATGTGACAGAAATGGAGCAGCATCTCTTGCAATATACTTACCCATAAAAGAAGTTAAATGCCCAGCTAATCTCATAATCAAAGAGAAGTAAAGTGAGTTAACTATTTAATTGTACAAATGAAGCAGCAATAGTACCTTCAACACTTTTAGTGCAGCTAATGCCTGCCCTTGAACCTGATCAACAACGGGAGGAACCAAAACCTTTCCTGGAAGAACCTGCAGAGCTGCAGAAACTATAGATGGAGCAGGGATACCAGCAGAAGAAAAGGAGACCCCAGGATTTGGTGATACAAAAAATGATGTTTGTCTATTCATCTCATTATGATCATTTGTATCTTGTTCATTTGCAAATGGGTAGGCTGAGGCTAACAAAGATGTTGTTCCAGAAGACATAGTTTCATCTAAGTTGAGGGAGGAATTATTATCCTCAGCTGAGACCTGTCGTGTTCCTCTCAGGTCAAGATTATCTGAGGTTGAAGGTGAGGCAATAATCTCAACATCATTGTTGACCATAATGTCAGCCACAAGCTCGATGGGAGCATAAGTGACAGTACTGGAAGAACAATCAAATGAAAGATTGGATTTTCCATCTTCACTGGAGCCAGAAATTCCTTCCTGGTTAGCGTACAGGTCTGTTAAATTAGGATCAGAGACAGACAAGTTGGTCAGCTCAACCTTAACTAGGTTTCCTACAGAACCTGGTTCTGGTATAACCACATCGAGGCTATTGGAATCATTATATTCATTGGCAACAATGGAATAATCATTGGGTTCAGATTCATGCAACTCAAGTGAGCCTATGTCTGTATCAGGAGCAACAGAATTATCATCAAAACCTGATTCATATTGCAATTTTTCTTGCATTGAAGCACTGATAAACACATCAGTACCATTTGATGTGATTCCAGCATCATGTACTGGCGAATTCCCGATATCGGTTACATCACCAAATTCTGAAGACGGGGAATCTTCATCTATACCTGTCTCGTTTTTTGGACTACTATCATTTTGCTCTATATTGATGCCCTCATCTCCATCTTTAACACTAGCACTCTGCTCATGCTCATCAGCGACCAGCGTCACTTGCTGCTCCGTTGTCAAGGGCTCCATCTGTAGTTTTGGTCCTGCACACAGCCACATACGTAATCACTGGGAGATAGTGGATAAGTTTCTAAATCAATAACCGCAAACATTTCAAGGCGAGAACATATAAAAGCAAAGCACAAAGAACCTCATTTTTAGCTCAAAGTCTAAAAGATCAAACTTGAGGACTAATGCAAGAAGAAAACGACTTACTGGGATTGCTCTGCTTGCTTAGTGAGAAGGCTGCAAAAGTCAGGCCTCCAACAAGAATGACTCCGGCTAATCCTGCCCCCAAAATCCCTGAAAGTAAACAACTTCAAAAGCATTACTCACTGTTCAAGTGGAAGAGAATTGCTGAAACATACAAATTTCTGTTCTTATCAACATGCTTAACATCAACCTAATAGTGCATTATGACAAAAGAAAATCATAAATTTCAATCTAAATACCGTAAACCTCTACTCCACAGGTGTAACCACTGACACTCACTCTCTCTAGTCTCCACATTCCCAAATGCAATGAAGAAATCAAAACTTGTAAACCAAAATAAAAAAATCTGGTCACTATCTTATTGCTTTAGTTTATTTATTTTACTTTCTATCAGATTCTTTTCCTCCAATTTCTGAGCAACCAAACAGAACCAATGCACTTTGAAAGAAGAAGAAAAAGGTGAAAACCATCAAAAGCCTCTCTCTTTCTCTCACGCACACACACTTCTCATCTCATACCTCCAAACCACTTCTTCCGGTCATATTCCGGCGACTTCTCCTCGTCACCACCCGAGTCAGCCCAGC